>OX388329.1:15005351-15028831 GCA_947579605.1 Athripsodes cinereus
GAGCAGAGTACTAGTAAAATCATTGAATTCTGAAAATTAAGACTTAGAAAAAAGTTTGACCTTTTCTTTGTAAAAAAAATTGTCATCTAAGTAATATTTCATTATTTTTAATCAAGCTTATGTTCGTCATTATTTTCTATATTCTCGATTGCTACTGCGCGTTATAAAAGTTGGGAGCCCCTGTTCTGAAGAGACTAGCACGATTGAATGGTATTCAACTGTGTGAGTATGTTTAGAAAAATAAAACTTTATTAATATCCAACAAAAACAATTAAATGGACCAATACTATATGTTATTAAAATATGAGGAAAATAAATATTAAGAAAGTTATGTTTTTCCAGTGCTATGTAATTGGTTAATATTTTATACTTTATCTATCTCATATTGAAATATATAGTTTGTTTAACATGGTTGCTTACTAACCTTAGATTTTTTTGTGTTTAGTGTTGGACAAAGGTTTTCTGTTTACACTTCGATAGTGCCCGTTTACACTATAACCCATTTACATCTTCCTGATCTTATTTGAGGCCTATCAAACCTTCTGCCCTCTGATTTCAATCTCCAGTTCAGCACTTTCTCCGTTTTTTACCCGTCATATAATGGACGCTTCTCTGTTAATAATCAAATACGTGATAATAACAATAAAATAAACTAAATTATTTTGTAGCACATATAATAATTGAAAATAAAATAAAAATAAATAAATAAATAGGTATACTATGAGCATAAGTATGACAAAAAAACATCAACATCATCATCATGGGGTAGTCAGAAAGGCTTAATGTTCTGTCACTGTCATATAATTCCCCATGAATGCTCTCCTACTTAATTTGCTCAATACTTGTCTATCCTGGAGGATCTGGTTTTTATGATCTTGTCATTTAATCATCCAATGGCCACGTTTCCGAGCACCATCCTTCTCAGCCGTTCAGGCGAAAAAAGAGTTAATTAGGTGAATTATGCCATGAATAACGTATCGAAAAATCACGTTTAAAGTAACTTACATCAGTAAATATCTCTGTATACTTATATCGTCTATGTTTAGTATTAATTATAGATTATATTGTGTAAACAGTAGTAAATTCGCATGCAGGTTTTATGTACATATATCGTCCTGAAACACGCCATGATATTTTTATCATTATACGTATGTATAAGCCAACAGACAATAGACAATTCTAAAATAGCTTATTGAAAATTAAATTCTTATTCACTTTGCATACTGCGCAAAGATCTGTATCATTTGTAAAACAGGACAGACGATGGTCCTAGCTAAGTTGAACTTTGTGAATGTACAATAATAGTTGGTCAAAAATGTACTGTCTTTAATTCAACTGATAAAAATCTTTCTGAATGGAGACTCGCTTCTTCTAGAGAAGAACGTTAAAGAGCAAAAGAAGAAAAAGTTACTCTAAACGTAGTAAAATAAGTTGATGCAAATGTGTGTTGTTCAATGTTTCTCAAGTAGAAACCCCAGTAATTAAACAGTAAAATCTTCCACGGAACGTTGTCAAAATGCAATTATCTTTAAGTCTGTAGAGAGCGTCTGTTGTATTTTCGCTTACAGTAATGGATTTTGAAATTACATGCAAATTATTTTCCCGCCACTGTCCATAAAAAATAACCCCATTTGTATATAAAGTAGAGAGTTTGTGTGTTGCTCATTATCTTCGAAAACCCTTTTCTAGAAAGGTGTTTTTTGTGGATTAAGTTACAAAAATTCTACGGATATTATAATTCAAAACTCCAATTTCCCATATCCTATGCTGCCATATTACATTATACCATTGAACTTGTGGTTTCAATGTTCAACTTAAGTTAAAACCGCCAACTTTACGAAGGCTTAACGCGTGACAAAATCCATGATTTGATTGATAAACGTAATAATTTGAGAAAACGCTCAACCTTTCAAATTTTTTCACTCTCGTCGCCAATTTCAATTTGATATAGGAATATGAGATACTAGCTGTCCCAGCGAACTTCGTACCGCCTAAGAATCAATGAATGATTACATACATACATCTTCTTCTCCCTGTCCTAGTTCAGTCGGGGTCCCATTGCCCCTAGGTATCTCCTCCAGAGAACCCCTGCCATCGCTGCTTCCAGGACCTCTGGCCACCCCAAACCATGCCTTTCAACACACAGGTTCGACACCTGCCCTTGCCAGCTTCTTCTAGGGCGGCCCACCGGTCTTCTGCTCTCTCCCACTGACTTTATGAATGATTAATATTATTAATCTCTTTACAAACTCCCGTAATTGTCCAAGTGTTTCGTCGTAGGTATAGTACAAAAAAATAAAATTCATTTGGAACTTTCGCAGTTTAGCGGCCCCACCCGTTGTCTAGGACTTTTTTCTATAGAAAAAGTAATATTTTCGAAACATGAGGAAATTGTTGCCATATGTAGAATTAATTCGTAAGTTCCATTAATTTTTTTTACATAGACAATTCACACACATAGAGCTAGTCCCAAACTAAGATATGAATCTTGTAATATGGGTACTATGGGTAGGATTTTGGATGTCAAATGGTATGAACATGTTACAAATGATGCTGTGCGCTGGCGCACCCAGCAGAGATCTGTAATCTCCGTAATACAGGAGAGACGATGGTCCTGGCTGGGACATGTTTTGAGAATGCCTAATGATAGTTGGCCAAAAAGAGCACTGTTCTTCCGTCCGCAGGGGTTCCGTCGGCCCGGGCGTCCCTCTTTCACAATACACCGTTCCTATGACAACGATATCAGAGCGCAAGGAATGTCGTGGAAAGAGGTGACGCAATTGGCACAGAGACGCTCTGAATGGAGGAGGCTGGTTTCTGCCCTGTGCGCCCTGTTGAGGGCGATGATGATGATGATGATGATTATGGGTACTAACGCGACGATACACACATATACAATGCACTATACACACATATATGTAACACCCAGACCCAGGACAATTTGAAAAAGGTCATTCTTCACTTTGCCCTGTCCGGGAATCGAACCCGGGACCTCGTGACTTAAAGGCAAGAGCGTTTCCTCCGCGCCCCACCGACCGACATGAACAATTAACTTAACTCAGATTTGTTTATAAATTATCTGCTGTACATATTATGTATTATGTAGGTACTAATTTTAGGTAGATACCTATTCATTTTAAATTTATAAAAATTCTTTCCATGATTTTTTCAAAATCGAAATATCGGAACCACAGATGTTAAATTGTATGGATTACGATTCTAATTTGAAAATGTATAGAAAAATTATTCTTTAAATAGGCCAATCTATAAAAAAACTTCATCGATGATTTTGTATATTCTCCATATTGCATTATTTATTGAAATTAAAAATGTATGGCGTAAATTATTTTCTTCGTATTTTTTCTTACCGTGAATTTGTAAGATGTTTTAATAGCCTATAGTTTATTCCGGGCGGAGAAGAATCCAACAAATCAGAAAGCATTCAAATCGGTACAGCCATTCTTGAGTTATAAGTGTTGTAACACACACCACTTCCTTTTATATATAAGAAGATTTCATGATTTTTAATTTATGCGTTTTCTGGGTCTTTTTTATTGGCTATTTGAATGCGGGATGACGACTGCTATTGAGGAATAATTCCCTATAAGTCGGGATGGTTGATCGCCTTATTCTAAACTCTTCCTAATGTACATATACATATATTTTAAATCTATAGTATCTATGTAATGTTTCATGTTTTTGTATCATTTCATGTACGAATGGAATACAGTAGGCTACTTAGAATCGTGAGCCGATACCATAAAGTTTTTATTTTAACGTAACATTTTTAATGAAGATAGCATTTACAATTAATGTTTATGCCTCTGAGATGTATCAACGCGGTTTCAGCATGTTACATTGAATAATTTGTTATGCGTTGGGTTATACCTATTTATGTAGCTACGTACTAACTTATTATATTAACTAAATGTCAGATTTGTGTTTTACGAATCCTTTCAACAAATGAAACGATCCTTGAGCACTTCTTAGTAAAAATCAGAAATATTATTTAATTTGATCTCGGTTATAACTCACTATTTTGAAAGTTCATAAGGCTTCCGATGTGATAATTTATTTGTTTTTATTTTAAATATGATAAAAAATATCAATTACTTGTAAAAACAAAGTCTCGAAATATATTCCCTTAATGTTTTTATGATAATCCAGCAAAGTGTGCAATGAATGCAAAATCAAGCGTATATTTTATCACGTTCATCAATCTTTTTCAACGGAGAATTGTTCGTATTCTCCCAATTCATGGTGGATGTTTCTGATAGAGTTATTCCTTATTTATAAAAAAAAAACATGGAAAGTTTCTGAGATTATTAATGGATGTAAAATTTCAATTCATCTTGGAACAATATTTAGTATGGATTGAATAAAAGACTTCTGAAAGCAGCAAATTCAATGAAAACCACGTACCTACTTACATAACTTACTTACGTACATGGGTAGATATCAATAATTAGTATAGAGTTTGGAAATCATAACGCTTTATATCGGAAATTAATCTCTTCAAATCTTACTTTACCCCTACTCCTTATTAATAATGGTAATGATAATATTCTCCTCGCTGTTGAAGGGCGGGGTAATTAGTTTTCATGAATAACGCAGTCTTCAGTCTTTTCAACAACTCCGTACTGTGTTGACGAAGATCTCATTTCTTTTCTTATTGTCATTTGCAGATAAGGTATTTAAAATTGATTAACTTTCTTGTTGTGAATAGGTTTCATATTGCTGAGAAATACTCGTCTCAAATCACTGCATTTTTCAATTACCTACTTATTATAATAAAACAATATCACATGTAATACATTTTGAAAATGTTGTTCCATGAATAAATCATAGTCTTTGAATCCATAACCTGAGCTATTTACAAAATATAATCTATTTATTTATTTATTTATTTTATTCTTCACTGTACATTGTTTACATTAATACAAATTAACATAGAAAATATTATTTATACAATTCAATGTACAGAGGGCAAGTTTATCGCTAAAATGCGATGTCTTCCAACTTACCCGGTTATTAAAATCAAAAAACAAAACAGACATAAATATACATATTTACAGTAATATTATAAATATAAAAAAAAACAAACAAAAACACAATATAAAGCAAACAAATGAAAAAGGCACATGCAGGCAACAATGCATCATAGACACATAATTAAAAAGTATAACATACATATATTGCAGCGTGCACATGCATAGGGGAAAGGGTTTTAGGAGTCAAATGCTAAATTCAGTGAAAGGAAGTGATTTTTGACAGCTTGTCTGAAAGAAGGAAAAGTTGTTATCATCCTGATTTTCGAAGGAAGATTGTTCCAACAGCGAGCACCATGAACAAGAAATGAGTTGGACAGAAAGTTCGTACTGTGTGCTGGTACTGTTAGAAGACGCTCTCTGTTGGATCGCAACAGACGCTAGCTAGACGTTCTCTGTTGGATCGCGACAGAGAGCGTCTAGCTAGCGTCTAATCTAGCGGTAAACTCGCCTTTTGTGGATAGAATTGTATAGCGTATAATTTTCTAATATTTTGATATGAATAATACTATAGCTAATGTACAGTAATGTATGAAATAAAAAAAACAAATGATAAAATACAGAACCTTTCTTGAAGCATGTGATCGTATATTTTTATTTCAAAAGCATTTACACGTTTCAAGAAGCCATTTCGAACGTTTTTCATTCTAATGACATAGCAAAGACGTTCTACATACAATGCGTGTAGGTGAATTCGATGGCCCTTTGGTCTAGAGAGTGTTTGTTTTATGTTGTTTCTGAGAACGGGTTTTAATACATTTGTATCAGCAGTATTCCCATTTTATCTTTTTATGTAGGTACATATGTTACTAAGTAGATGCGAGAGTTTTTTTTTATAAAATGCTCCGTCACCGATATTCATTTGACAGTAGTTGCACTCCCACGGTATACTTCATCATTGTAAAGTTCAAAATAATCTATTACATATTTGTTCTCGTGTATTTTCTATATTTGCTTACACTTTTAATTTTTGTTAGCTTATGTGAACATTGTTCAGACCAAAGGTGAAAGCTTCTTATATTTACTGATGTTTTTCATGGGAATACATTTACCGAAAAAATAGTGTTACTTCAGTGAAGTAATGATTTATTTTTTATGATGAAAATTGTATCGCGATAATATAACTCCAGTATAAATAATCGAGTGATCCTTAAATGTAAATCGTTAGGGATACGATCTTGAGGTACTCCATATAGCAGTGGCGGGACTAGACTTTTTATATTGGTCATGCTGTCGTGATGAATCGGTACCTACTCACATACATGTTAGTTACATAATTATTTACAAAATATTCATGCGCCTTAGTAGATCTATCCATACCATCACGACATTTCCCACTAGTCGTCCTTACCGTGCCATAAATACAAAAAGACGTCTCTCTCATTGCTGAGTTTAATAATATTAAACACGCCATGTCCTTTACAGGATACTTAAAAACTTACACAAGAATGGGGACTGTCTTTTAAATTACAATAAAGTTAACGGTGTACATGTATGGTATTAAATTTACTAGTATTGATAAATTGATGCAATTAAAAAATAGTACATAAATATTTTGTAATGTGTCGTTTTGTGGTAAACTATTGCGAGAATTCATAGCCCACATAGATTCTGAAGGCATGCGGTGCTTTTTTGCATGTATGGAAGGCACGCCGCTGCCATATAGGTATACCACGTGGCGTTACTTTGTATTCTCTTCGGGCAGTAAATGAATTCATTTGTTTATAAATTTATTATAATCGGATTTTTTTTCCTTTTTTGAGAAAAAGATTATGTAAATTTTACATTCTTTTATATTATGACAACATTTTTTAGACTGACAATAAAATACATCCTTTAAAGTCCATGTTATATTTGAAGTGCAAATAAGAAAAAAAATCTCAGTGTAAATTTGAGATGTAAGGAATATTTAATATGTAACGGATTATGTTAATTTATTTTGAAGCAAAGAATAGAATTTTCTTAGCAAAAGAACAGGCGTATAGAAGGTTCGTGCTACCCACTAAATTTACTATATTTTTAGCTTTGACAAAGAGTTTGACTATGATTGAGCACTATTTCAAATGATATTTATTTCGTAGGCATTGCTTATAGAAGTTTTAATAATTATGGCTATTGAATAAATACTTACAATTTATTATATCTTGTGTGTTGGTAGATCGATAATTAGATCATTTTTAGATCTGAACGTTAGTAAGTAAACAGTAATAGTTTTTACTTAAAACACACATGACTGAAGTGAAAAAGATCTTTTAATCTTTTATTACTTGTGTATATCAGGTTTTAGTACTTTACAAGCCAAGTAATCGTAAAACCTCTTACCCATCTTAGTTAAGAATCATACTGTTTTTAGCAACGAGTGTTCAAAAGAGTACAAGCATATTACGTCTTATTTTTTAATGATTCATTTATATACAGCTTGTGCTTGTTACTTAGAGTGCATCTGTGGGATTTCACAATTTTCTTTTTTTTATACAAGTAAAAAACAGGAATATATCGGGGGGGAGGAGGGGATAGGGGGAAACAATGCTGGTGCAAACCTCACCACTTTCAAGACAGTCATCAACCAGAACCTTGTAGAGATCTGGAAACAGCACCCTTGAATTTTGGCAATGATAATAAATTAAGGACATCATCCTTGAAAAAGAGTTATAATTTCCGTACGACCTTTGGAAGAATGAATATTGTGTATGTGATATTGTATTGCATTAACGACTTATTGACAACCTCTTCCAATGTCCATTCACTGTAAAGCTGGTAGAAAAAATGATAAAATAAAGATCCACTGTAATTTAAAATCTCTTTAAAAATAACTAGTTCGTCGGATGAACTTGGGGAAGAAAATTTTGAAATAAGCTTTTATGGATGACTAACAATTCATTATGAAGATATCTTTTGGATAAAAATCAACAGATAGAGCGAAGAAGGAAAAAGAAATGTATCGAATGGTAAAATGCATTTTAGTCAGTTATTGCCGATTAGTTAACATATTGTTGCTTACAGAAAGAGCTGGTGAGAATTGGTTAAAACTCACGGGAGGCTCCCACTGCCGCAGGCTCCGTCCACGTGCACGACCTTATGTAGCAAGGGCTCCATAAGAAGAAGAAGAAGAGTAAACATATTAATGGGATACATTTTTCATAAGTAAGGGAGTGTATAATATACGAGTTTATGATAATTGTATTATTATATAATAATAAGTTACGATGACACGAATCAAGTTGTAACTTAGAAGTAAGAACCTATTATTTTTACAGTAAAATTATTATATTAATCTAAAATTTTATTGTTTCTATGTATTATTCAAACCACCAGAGGAAGATTGAAGCAATAAAACAAACCATCAAAATTTATCTTTCAGTGTACTAGGACTTATTCATGTAACAATAAAATGTAGATATAAATTGAGTAATTTTTTTATACATTTTTAGCAGTGTGTAATGAAATCAATGTGGATTTTTTTTTCAACTAAGATTTTGAGTATTATTTCGTTGTCATTAGATCATTCCTAAAATTGTGATCTTTGATTCCCCTCCAAAGCCAAAGATCGATTGGTCACTTTAGAATGTAACCGGCAGGCAACTCCAGATAATTGGTCCGACAACGTCAAATGGTCTATCGTGGAGGTTGGTCTTGCCAGCTAGCTGTCAATTAGGCTTATCGAGTCTATTTACGGCAAACACAGATGAGCTCTAAGATTCTCTGAGATTATAATTGGGGATCCAAAATTCTTTAAGGGATAATTAAATTATATGATTTTATTATCATTACTTGATAAAATATTATTTGAGCAGTTAGAAAACGTAAATACTTATCTAAAAAAGTGTGCTAATTTATACAATCATAGACTTTTAAACTAAATTGTTTTCGAATCGATTTGTACTACAAAATACTTTATTTTTAGTACAGAACAATGTATAAAATATTTTATACATTAAAATTTTCGTTTTACCTGAAGTCAAGTATTCATTGACAGTTCTTTAGAAATACAATACACAAGAGTTCACGAGATTACCACAGAGTTTTTCATTTATATTAAGTCAGTTTGCTAATATGAAAATGTTTCATAACGGTAAATTTCGTTTTCGCATTTCCTAATATTTTTGAAGCGCTAATAAATAATATGGAATAATTCAACATACATAAACAAATATTAAAATTTTTATACTTTATCTATTGTTCATAAAATATAAAATAGATTTATCTTTATTAAACAATAATAATTTATTAAGATGCATTGCATAGCGTTTAAAGAATTTAAAATATTCATTCATTGGGTTAGTTGGAAGATATCGCGTCCCTGCGATAAACTCGCCCATTGTGCAAAATTATTCGTTTATACCATGTATCCTTATTATTTGTATCCAAATATTTTGTACAATAAAGTTTATTATTGTTATTATTATTTATTACATTCTGAACAGATATTAAATGCAATTTCATAGAAATATGTTATTTATTTTCCAGTCAAACAATATAACCATATTACAGGTCAAATCCCAGTATAACGAACTTCACGGGACCATATGTTTCGCTATACTGAAAATTCGTTATAACGAATGCTAGATTTTTACTTTGTTTTAGGTACCATTATACCTACCTACTGCTATCATGTTACCAAATACAAACAGCATGGGTCATCTTTTGACGATTGGTTATTATTATTTACTTGAAATCTAAAAAAAATACATCGGTCAACATAACAGCTAACTGCCTTTGTATTAATCAATGTACTTATTGTAAGACAGGAAATGAAACATCGATTGTTAAACTGTGATACTATTTATTTTATTGAAGTTTTAAAAAAGGTCACTACACATTAAAATATCAAGAAAGTAAATATTCAAATGAAATCAAATTGAGGAAAAGGATAAAAAAGTGTAGGAACTCAAATAATTTTATTTTTTAACAAAAAAAATTGAAATTTTTTTCTTGGCGGCTTGTAAAATTAAGAACTTTCTAAGTTTACAATATTCTTGAAAACATTTTCTGGAACATTGGAACAGTTGTAAAGGTACCCCCGAATATTTTTCATTCCGAGTGAATAATTATTTCTAATTAAGTATTCTTGGATTGAAGAATATTCTTCAATTCAATTAATTTCTTCTTAAGCGTGAATTGGCGACATGTTTTGTCCATTATCAGTAAATATGATAAAATTGTTTAAAAAAGGATATAGAAAAAAGTTAAAGAGACTGGAAAACACTAAAGAGGAGTAATGTACAGTACAAAAAAAATCAAATAAACACGATAAACTTAAAATGTTTTAAAAAAAGTTTTAGAAACAGTGAATCACCAAGGATAAGTGTATAAAAAAATCTAAGAAAAGAACACAATTAAAATGTAAAAACAATGTTTTAGAAAAAAAAAGTTTTAGAGACAACAAAACACCAATGATGGGTTAGGTACTTGTAAACCATATGTTACGCAATCTGAGTTCCTAGAAATTTTGCCTAAAATTGAACCATCATTTTAAAAAAAAGGTCGTTATTCTGAGATCGGCTTCGCTATAATGAATTTTGGTTTAGTACATTTTGTATGAAATATTTTCGGGGACAATTTACAGCTTCGTTATACCTACTGGAAATTTCGTTACTTCGGTATTCGTTATTCTGAGATCATATTTACTGATTATCGACGAAAAATTATCGAGTCGCATTTACCTTGCATTTTAGAACATAATTTTATACTTGGAAATATTAATAACCAAGGCATTTATATTCTGCAAAGATAAATTAAAAAATGTTTTAATTAAAACACTAATCTTGAAACAATCATATTTAAATCGCACTTAAATCACATTTCCTTACTATGGAATATATTGCGGAATTATTTTTTTTATTTCAAAATAATTTAAACGTGGTGGATTAATAAATCAAATGGTCTGTGAATAATTTTAAAGGCAAATATGAAGTGATTTTATCACATATAAATAGATATTCAATAGAGAAATAATATTATTAGATATTCCAAATGTATGTCATAGTGTATTGGAAAGTAAATAATACTGCACGGATGTAGAGGGTGAACAGAAATCTTCAGAAAAAACGATTATTGTCGATTCAATATTCTTTAAAATATTGCAATAATAGAGCATAGCTGTCTTTAATGTCTTTTATCAGTCATTGTCTTTACCAAATACGTGCATGTAAAAGCAATAGAGATTAGTAGAAACTTCATCCACAGACTTGAATATTGGAAGTAAATTGTAAGTAAATTGCAATATCCATTTAACATAAAGTTTTACTCTAGCTACGTAATTTAACGTAGTTTTGCTATAATAACAAACATTAACTTGTTTCGATAGGTAGGTACCTATACATCTTTTCTCCACTCTCACACGTGATGACATTTTATCATAATACTATTCATGTGCACAGTGTTCAAGATTTATTTTTGTGTACCTATTTATGTAGGATTACGCGAATGATAAAATGAGTACACGTTTTACCAACTATGGTATTTTCCCTTTGGGAGAAATTATAAAATTTGTTTCCAAGAGACGTGACATTGGGAACCATCACTCATATAGTTTACTTTTATACTTGTATGTCACGGTATATAATTTTACTCATGTATTATAATAACATTTTGTACTCGTTTGGGCCTCGATTGAAATAAGTCGTTTTAGTAATATTTCTAACTTGGAAGATTTTAATTTGATAGCTACAAAGTCCATAACAGTTGACCGCTCTCAATTATATTTATTTTTTACCTTTTTTACTATCCACCTACTATCGTATTAAATAATTCGTTTTAAACCGACTTGACGCCTTGCTGTTGCTTCCAACTTTATCTAGATCTTTGTATAACTTATGAAACTTATTCAAGTTAAACTTGACTGCAAAAGTCCTGGTACAGGTGGTAAAAGAACAGATGTGAGTTTTGTGCTTAAGACTTAGATCTGCTGCTTTAGACAAAATACAACGGTTTACTATGAACGACTACTTAATAAAATATTGTAGGTAGTGTTGTGGAATTCTCAAGAAATAATCAAAGTAGAGAATTTTCGGAGATTTATTTTTTATTTTTTATTTAACAGTACTATACTATACTATACCCTCACGCCGTGTCCCAAGTGGGGTAGTTGAAATATCTTTATTTCTCGGATATTTCAGGAGTCCAAGAACTCCTATTTATCCGTTTATGTGAAGATTTTTTTTTTAATATTTGAACTCTCTCTATTCTAATACAACTATGCCAGTGTTGGCATCTACGATCCTACCACGTCAGTGGGCGGGGGACCCGGCTGACGCAGCAGATCCCATCTTGATACCCACACATCTACGAATGTCTTAAAGCGTGAAGCGTTTGTGGCATTTAGAAACACTTCCCCAAACCAGATGGGTCGAGGAGTGTCAACAGTCATACCCAGAATCATTTCCTCTCTTGCATCCATCATCAAAGGACATTCCCAAAGGATTTGTTCCGCATATTGAGCTCCTGTCCCACATGTGCACCATGGATTATCGGTTAATGCTAGCTCAAAAAGTTTACCTCTTAACTGCCCATGTCCAGTGATAAGCTGTACGGAAAAATGGTCAAGGGACAAGTAGCTCATTCTCAGTCTTTCACGGACATCTGGAAAGAACTTGTAGACAAGTCTACCCGTTCCTCCAGTGGTCCATCTGTCTTGCCAAACACTCATTGTTCTCTCACGAATCCTGCCGATTGCCCTAGATATATCCCTTATCCCGATTCCTGCTTCAACAGGTATACCAAGATGTTCCACACGTCTTCCAGCCCTGACACCCCGTCGAGCTACACAATCTAAAATTTCGAGATCTGCCGGTAAGACACCAGCAATAACTGGAAGGCCATCACTTGCAGCCATTCGGTAGGCACCCGTTACCGCGAGCAGGGGAAGCCTCTGACCTCTAAGCACAGCGAGGGACACGGTACCCACAGACAACCTGTGTGACCAAACCCGAGCAGCGTATGTGATTTGAGGTACATACGTTCCCCTGTATATAGTCTTCACAGCCCGGCTCTTAAGTCCCCACATTCCTCGAGTGAGTTTTCGCAACGTGAAGAAAAGCACGCTTGCTTTTGTGGCAATAGCCTTCGCATGTGGGATAAACGAAAATCCCCTATTCAGAGTGACACCCAGATACCGAACTTCATCGACCACCTTAACAGGTAGACCATCCATTCTTAGCACCGGATTCCTCCTCCGACTCAGTGTCCCCTTCATCCACATGGCGAAAGTTTTACCCGGTGAGAAACACAGTATGGTGGGGTAGGCAGAGAGAACGGAACGCCATGTCGCTCTATCCTTACATACTTCTTTCGCTTCCTCTACATTCATCCAGTTTCTCATACATGCACGCCGATTCCTCTTACTTAACACGCGACCGTCCTTGAGAATTTGATCCACGTGGTTAAGCCACGTGGTTCTCGGACGCCCGCGCTTCCTCACACCCTCTCTTTCAGCTAAATACACCCTCTTCGTCAATCTTACACCATTTAACAGTATAATAATAATAAGTACCTACTAATAAGTACCGTATTTAACAGTATAATAATAATAAGTACTTTATTCAATCAATCAATCAATGTACAAATGTTGAGACAATTTATCACCAATATGGCTACAATTAATTATGGAAACATAAAAATGTTAGGTACCTACATAGAAAAAGTGCTAATAACTTATGAAAAATCTTGATGTTTGATACCCCACATGCCCATATTTAAGTTAAAAAAAAATTGCAGGTACGTACATGGAAAAAAGTGTTAATAACCTCTGATTTGGGCCTTAATCAGCCGCACAAATTTTTGGATCAATCAGGTTGGCTGCGAAGTGTACTGGGCGAAAGGTCATAAAACCACTAAGGAAAATTATGGAGAGAAATTTCTCTTCCATCAGAGGAGAAATTCTCGGAGAAATTTCTCGTTCTCGAGAAATTTCTTTGGAGAATTTTCTCTGCTCACATCACTAATTGTAGGTATGTTTAATTTAATTTGTTGCGTCTAACGTTGCGGTTAAATGAATGAGTTAACTAACTTGTTAAATTTCAATAGTAGAATTGAATTAGTTCACAGGGATATTTTGGCCAGCCACCCTTTCAGGGTGCGCACTAAGGCACTTCCGGTGAGGACAAAATTTTATTAGTGTAGAATTTCGACTAAATGGAACCCTTCAGACTTTTGCAGTATCCGGGTTTACGGTGGGTTTCCTTCCAATGTAGATTTGACGTTAATATGTTGTAAAAATAATAAAATATATATAAGGGTGAGGAAATTTACATGTTTACGTAAGTAGATATTATGGTTAGAAAAAAAGTTTCAATATACCTAAAATATATTATATACGATGCGTCTAGAGGAAATTGATAAAATTCGTATTTGAATAAAATATTTGATTGAATATTTTCTCCATAGTTCTAACTTTGTAGAGGTAGTATGTTAAACAATAATAGGTGTATTTATTTGATACCGATGTTTTGCATTGTGTTTCATTGTAAACACACATTGTTGCGTGTTACTAAATGTAATTTTTATTATTCGAATAATGTAATTATATAACTTTATGATTATAATACGCAAAGTAATTTAGTTTGGCTATTCATGTTCTGTAAAGGAAATTTAATTATATGGAGAATACATTATTTCCAAAGTTCTTATAATACAAAAAAAAACTAAAAAAATATATGACATGAATAGGTATTTTTCTATGTCATGAAAATTATGTAGGTACTTGTAAAAAACTTCCCATCAAAGACATTTTAAATCTTCAACGATGAAACCAAAATGACCAGAAAAAGGAGGATTGAAAGCAAAGTAAAAAGATAATCTAAAAAAATCAAATTATGCCTTTAATAAAACTGTTCTGTGTTGGGAAATTGTAATAAAATACAATAGAAATTTTGAAGTACGCGCCTACTGGGAAAAAAGGCGCTTAAATTTTATTTTGTACTCGTATCCTCAAAGTACTCTTCTGACAATAATACGATTAATCATACGGTACACTGGTTGATATTTGTCTCCGGTAACATTATCAATACACGTGACACAGAAGGAAATAATCGATTACCAAATTTTCTCAAGTATAAGGGAAATATGTATATTGATATGATAAGTTTTTTGTCATGTGTGTACCTTGTACAATATTATCATATCCCGCAAGTACATCGTTGAATAGTTATTCGAGTGTTTCAGAATAAAAAAACAAACACTAAATATTTATATAATAGTTAAATCAATTATATAAATACCATAGAAATGTAATCGCTGAGAAGATTGCATGGTTAAATGAAGAAAGAGCGGATGCGAGAGGAGTGTTGTGGATAGAATGTGTGTAAATAATTTTCAATGGTTAGGACATGTGGAATGAATGGATAATGATAAGATGACCAAAAAAATATCTGAAAGAGGGGGCGTGAAAACGCGAGCACCGAGAAACACTTGGCTTGATTGGTTAATCAAATTCTCAAAAAATGTTATGTGTTGAGCAAGAAAAATCGACGAGTGTGTGAATGAAGAAGAAACGGAAGAAGGATGGATATATTTTTATGTTAATACATTCTCTCCGCCTACCCTTTTTAGGATACGGCGTGAGAGTGCAGTATAGTGTAATAGAGTTAACCATTTCTAGCAAAGATCACAACATCGTGAATATATTTCATCGTTGTATACGTGGTCTGTCAGTTCTAGTGATTTAAATTGTTTCGAAAACGTTCAGCTTTTTAATATGCATCAGTGGCGTGTCCAGTGTTTTCATTCTGGGTAAGCCCACTCTCAATAAAAAAAGAATAAATAAAAATAATAATATAAATTACATAATATATAATAATAAAAAAAAATTAAAATAAAATTCAATGCTTGAAATTGTTTTGACCGATCGAAAACCGACGCATTCAAATACATACATTAATCTTGATCAATTTATATAACTTTTGCCAAATTAATATAAATTCCGAAATAACACTGCATTTAAGATAGAACCAACCCACTGAAAATTCAGTAGTAAGCTGAAAACACTGCTTTTAAAAAAGTTACGGCGCCCTTGAGATGGTCACGGATCATTAAACGCCGCCAAATACAAATTGTTTTTATTATTCTTATTAAATGATAGCGTATCAGTGCTGTGGTGACCAAGACAAAACTATAACAGAAATAAGGTCCATTAGCAATCGCACGTGTGAGCGAGACAAATGCTGTACATTATTCCTAACTTTGCTTTATCTTAAGTATATCTGTACTAAGGTTTGCCTGGTGCTAATGTCAACAACTAGCAAAATCACTTCAAGAAATTCGCGAGAAATTTTTAAATTTCGTGTTTTATTAATGAATTAAATTTTGTGATATATTTTTCATTCTAAAGATTAAAAAAGTCAAATATAACTTTGACATCTGGACTTGTACATAAGAAACACCACTGATTTGCATGTAGATTTAACGGATATTCATCGATCATTGTGTTTTGTTATTCGCTGGAAAACAAAACATTTTGCTTCTATATAAATATCCCGCAATATATTGTAACGTTCCTGATTCAATGTCTTATTTTGAAAAAGAAATAAAAATATTTACTAATGTTCATTTAATAAACGAAATTCATAATAATAAACAAAATTCATATTTGAATCTATGATCGACATTTTAAAAACTCTTTCGAGTATTTTTATTTAAAATAACAATCACTTTATTACTAAAATAAATAAAGGTGTTCCTATTTTACAACATGTCCCTGTTTTCGAGATTGGCACATCGTAACTACGGTGAAAGATTATGTGAACAATTTGTAATAGCTTGGTTAATCAGCAAATGGTGTATTATAGGGAATTTGATGGCTATGAATAAATTAATATCAACGCTTTTGACGTTTAATTTAAAACACGATTAATGAACATCGAAAATTTATCGTTGCAAACTTATAATGGATAGACTATAGTTACACAAGTTTAATTATTTTTATAAGAATTTTGAGTAAAAAATCAGAAATACTTGTTATTCATAAAAACATCATTTTGTTGTATAAATATTTGTTTATTTTTCAGAGCAACGCTATTATTTCATAATACTTTTCCGTTAAAATGTATTAATTACCCAAAAAATATTGATAAAACCCTTTTATACATCCATGTCCAACAAAAAACCAATAAAATCTATTACCTAAGTCGAAGCTTTTCGTTTTGATTTAATGTTGAAACATAATTTTTATATTATTGTTGTACCGAAGGCTACTGGTATTCGAAAATTTAACGTTATTTTAATGTCACAACGATTTCGTATAAATGTATAAGCACTACATTGGTAAATAATATTTTAAACTCCTCTCTTATTTATGTATTGCAAACAAATTCGTGAACAGTCGCAAAATATTATTTTGATATTTCATATTGAGTTTATATAGACGATGATGTGAAAAAATTACGATATTATCTTTTTTTACAGGCAACTCCTGATAATACAAACTTTTTTATACCTTCACGTGTCTTCTAAAAACATTTAATAAATGTGTGAATTTGAACACGAAAACTATTATCAGGTTGAGTTTCGATAAAAAGATTGATAAAAGCTACTTTCTATGATAGACATTGCATAAATCATAGCGTATTCATTTACATTTATATTAGAATTGATTAGAATTGCATATTTTACAGACTGCTGTGTTATGTTTTGCATTTGATAGTATTATGTTAATTTAGCAAACAGATTAATAAATATAATTATGTCAGAAGTATAGTTTTTTTGGGGAAGTATATATGTAGATGTATGCATTTTAATTTACAGCTAAGATGTAATAGGTATAAAATATCTTTGGTGGGCTACAGTCAAAACGTTTGTATTTACTCTACTTTAAACAATATATTTATCATAATTATTAGTTTAAAGTAAGGCGATTTGTAGACATTGTCTCGCAGAAGCATATGTGATCTGCTTAAAGTACACCATGTATACTTGTATCGAGTAAATGTTATGTTCGACATGCTAAATGTAAATATTGCTGACAAAAAGCATCTTCAAGATAGAACGTAAGCAAGTGAGATGTCTAGAATACGTAAATTGATTGCATATTATGTAAAATTCATTAGATAAAAACGCAGTTTCACTATAAAACATACTTTGCAGATTGTAATCCAATGATTTTCGAATCCAAATATTTGAATACCGATAATAATTAAGTGTGTTTGAAAATTAAGTTAATTATGTTGATTTTAAATGCAACAAATATACGTTGACATTTTCTCGAAAATTCGAGTAAACTTGTGTTGCGTTTATAATTTATAGCACCACACCTTTGAAGAATAATTCATAAAATGTGTATATTTTTTACAGTGTTATGTATGTTGGTATTCTTGTATAATTTCATTGAGTATTGCAGAATCTTTTTAATAAAAGATATGTGATATGCTCTATTTTTTTTCAAAAAATACTCTCAATTTAGACAAATAATATTGGTGAAGTAGGCATTCAATATTATTTTATTGAAAGTTGTGAGATATTATACTACTACAAGTATTTGCTTTTCCCCGTGATTTTCCTATTATTATTCAACCCTTTAAAATTCATAACATAGAGAATGAACTTATATTCACACATTCCTTTTTCATATCAATTCCTCGATATATGATTTAACAACCTATAGTGTATTTTCTACCTGTCATAATATTTCTCTAAGTATTTTGTATGATTGTATTTCATATTTTTAGAACCGGTATGATCTAATGAGACTGTACAGATGAGATGTACATGGGTCAAAACATGTTTCCTAGCGAACTTTGGGATAAACAACTGCTATTAATAACTTAAAAATAGAGTAATTAAGAATCTCTATGCCATCGTTCATCGTACTTAACAACAAAAAAGGCTTACGGTCAAAATATGTTGACAGTCTTATCTTCGATTAATGGAGTTAACACTAATGCTTTTCAACGTAGAATTATCTTGGCAAGTCATATTTAATCGAGAAGTGTCAAATGAACTACTTATTTCACAAGAGTTTGATGAAATGACGTCCTATGAGACGTGTAATATCGAGTGGAAATTTAAAAAAAAATCTTAATTTTCCTTATCTCCCAGGGGATTTGTTGACATTGCAAGTTTTTATTAGGGCGCAGTAGACGTCTAAGTATTGCGTATATTTACTTTGTTAGCCCGTCCTTGTTATTATTTTGAAGGCAGTATTATTATTTTACACTGCTTATTGTTCCCATCAAGAAAGTTTTCGTTTATATTTTAATGAATGTATGATAATAAAAAGCTTTACAGTTCAAGACTTAAATCATTCTTTTGGAAGACTTTTAAAGTATAACAATGTAATTATTCATTTTGATAACAATTTACTTATCACTTTTATTCATCTTAAAATCTTCTATTGAATAAATAAAGAAACTAAATATTGAGTAGATGATTCACACAGCTCAAGATAGTCTCAAACTATGATAGTATAGATCTTATATTATTGGAGCTATGACGATGGTACACATATTATACAATGTACTTAAAATATGTTTATGAAACACTCAAACCCAGAATATTGAAGGAAATCCATCATCTATCCGGATATTGCAGAAGTATGGGAGCATTCATTTATACCGAAATTCTACATTTCATAAATCTTCTCCACACTTAAGGTGCTAAAGTGGACTGTGTAAAGGGGCTGGTCGGCCAAAATGCCCCTGTGTGTGGAATCATTGATAACACTCCTTATGTGTAGGTATAAATAATATTTTATAAGTGTTCGGAGTGTATAGGATTATAAAAATTCAGATTTATTTAAATAAATATGAATTTATGTAAATAATAAATAAAAATAATTCCAATAAAAATATTCAATAAGTGAATGTAATAAAAAATGGAATAGTTTGAATATTTTACATAAAGTAATGTATCTCTCTAAAATATTTTTGTCACAATATTGTAAATTTTTGTCTATGCACATGTTTTCACCATTGTCACAAAAGTTCTTTATACTATGGGTGTTTATATTTTTTTTGGGAATTCATGATAATTTTCCAAAAAATTCCAGAACTCAAGTTTGATTCTACTATTATTTATACTATTCTCTATCATGTTGTTAATGATTCCCTAAAAAATCCGGGTTTGAAGTTAAATAGATCAGTTTATTTTGTTGTGTAATTTTTTTTAGCGATGAATTTTTGAGATCATAAAATATTCTTTTTTTCTTTCCTCGTTTGCAATTCTGTTCAGTTATTATATTATAACGAGGCCGCTCTCCAGTTTAATGTATGCAATATTAATTTCATGAAACATGGATAACGTTACGATTATTATTGAACTGAACCGAATCTTTATACCCATCTACGTTATGTCTAACCATAAGATTGAACTTTGCGAAAGTTGTATATTTATTATGTTTAAACTTTTTATAAGTTAATATTTATAGGGATCGATAATTCAAAAAAGATTGATTGTGTCAACTTGATCATAAAATTGATTTCTTTTGAACTAAACTTATATAAAAAAGGGAAATTCTTTAACAGCATAAATCCGTCATCGACTACCACAGAAACTCATTCGGAGTAACGAACTATATAAAGCAAAACAAAAAATCCAATGTGAATCACGCGAAAATCACTGTTGTTTATTTGACTTTTTTCACGATAGGCGAGTGAGTGATATTGGTTAACAATCGCTTAAATAAATGATTTCAAACACACTCCACCCTATTCATTACAAAATATAAAAGTTTTTGCTTTTGTTTTGTTGTAAGTCTTAGAAAGTTTATAGCACTAGGACATGTAATCTGTAACATTACGGATAGTAAAATTATAAACAATTATATACCAATAAACCTTATTTTCCAATTCGGTATACGCCCGCTCGGCTCCGTCGGATTTATTGCATCTATGCGGAAATAGATCTCCTAGTCAGAACACGATAATAGCTCTATAAATTTCAATCCCTTCTTATGTATAACAACGGCGAACCGATAGAACATATACATCAATAATAGGTCAAAGGGTGTATAACCATGAGGTCGCTCGACTTAATTTAATGGAGCATCTTTATAAGAACACTTTCTTCGACACGTAAAGTGAAATGTGAGCGTTAATCGATATAATCCATTACCTGAAGAATGAAGTATAAAAGCACAAGAACTTTCTAAATTTTGTTCCAAGTTATTTTAGACGTCAACATACTATTGCGTGATGTAGTTTTGAGCATATGTTATAATTATTTATAGTTTCGATATAACAACGAAAGAATCTCATGTCTTTCCACAAGTTGCGATCATATTATTATTTGTTATATTATTATTTGTTAACGACTAAGGAAACATAATTGAGAAAGCGAACGTCATACACTAATTGCTGAAATAGTTTGCATTTGTCGACTATTATTTTAAATTTATATCAAATTCACTTTTCGTAATTAATTCCATTACACAAGGACAACTATTTTCTTTTCAATTGGTTCAAATATATATTTATCTTTCATAAAAATTATTAAAATACATTGCATGTTTTAGAAATTTCTAGCACACAGTGCTAAACGGAGGGTAGAACATTCTATTTAATATACCTAATATAATTACTTTATTAATATTAAAGTAATTATATTTTATATAAAAACTTAAAAATAATCAAATAAGAATTCTAACCAGGACCTTGACAGGACACTGGAGACTAAGGAAACATATGACGAAAATTGGACTGTCAGATACCCCAGTCTGCAGATTTTGTTAATAGGATAATGAAACACCCATCCACATCCTCTGTAACTGTGACGCACTCGCTCGCAAATGAAGTCATATCCTTGGAGGTCCACTGTTGGACTCTGAGAAGGTGAGGCTTCTCACACTAGTGAGAGACAAATAGTGAGCTACATGACGCACCTAGGTCTTGAGAGTGATATATCGTCCCTCGTCTGACTAACTGTCGTATCTGACTTTTTTGACAAAATTGAGTTATGACCGCCAACATGTATTTTGATTTGATACGCATGTTCTCACCGAAGATTACAGCTGTAGCTGCTGCCGCTATCCTGGAATAGCTTTCTGATTTGTTGTCGTATCTACGAATAAATCAAAATAAGATCTTATTAATGGACGTAAGTGCAAATACTACAGTTAGTGTGATATTTTAAAAATGAAAAACATATCCGATGTAAGTCCTATTATGTCACAGAAGGATGTTACAATAGATCTATTATGGTCACAGTGACGCAAGGTCCCTTGATCTTTATTGGAAAAAAAATTATATTAAATAATGATAAAACCAATCAGAAACCTCGATTGGAGAACCATGTCTACACAATGCAACATTGTGTAGAATCTAATCGGAAGAAGTGAGAAAGGTGTCCCAACGCTTACGAATTGGCTCAAGGCTGGCATAAGTGATCACTTTCGGTGTCCATGGACAACGTTCACTAATTCCACCATTCTCACTGTCACGATGTAAAGTCCACCAATCGAGAGACGCTTTATGCAAATCTTAGAAGCAACCATCTTTTTGGGATCTTATTTTTCAGATCTCAAATAGATCGCGATCTCCCGTCTAAATGGCGCCGGAACAATTAAGTTCAATACTTTATCGGCTGCTAGTTCGACCAGTCAGCAACAAATGTTTAGAATATTTACAATTTTTTTTTATTGTTTAACCGGATTTGGGTGCAAATCACTCGTTACGGGTGGATTGCCGGTAATAATAAAAAAATAACCGGATTTGGGTGCAGATGACAAAACCAATCAGAAACCTCGATTGGAGAACCATGTCTACATAATGCACCGAAAGTGATCACTTAAGCCAGCCTTGAGCCAATTCGTAAGCGTTGGGATACCTTTCTCACTTCTTCCGATTAGATTCTACACAATGTTGCATTGTGTAGACATGGTTCTCCAATCGAGGTTTCTGATTGGTTTTGTCATCTGCACCCAAATCCGGTTAAGCAATAAATAAATTTGTAAATATTCTAAAAATAATAATAAACCTATGATTAAAACGAGAATATAAAATAAAAGTATTTTAAAGTATTACTCATTGGTACAAAGTATCTTGAATCCACAGTCCGTAGAGTGAGGAGGTGTACGTACGTTATTTCATTTGGATTTGGATGCAGTTTGTATTCAGAACAACAGTACCTTGTAATTATTTTTTTATTTTATTTAAGTAATTTTATAAAATTATAAAATTTTCATAGGTAATTAAAAAACACAGTTGATTTACAATTTTCTACAATCTTATTCAATATACTATACATACCTACGTGCACAATAGTACATACATGGTTATCGTATCAAAATTGTTTATTTTATTTTCCTCTTGGAATTGAAATGACATCGATTTCAAATAAATTAAATAGTTATCGGTACCTATATATATATATATATATATGATGTATTTTTTTTTTTTTTTTTTTTTTTTTTTTTTTTTTTTTTTTTTTTTTTTTATTTTTTTTAACATCTAAAATTCTAGTAGGTGCGGTTGGCTGGACGAAGTCGCTTTTCAGCGATGAGTGCAG
>OX388329.1:15029031-15148722 GCA_947579605.1 Athripsodes cinereus
GAAACTATCAAAAACAGATAATGAAAAGAATAAAGAGACAAGTCAAAGAAAAAGAGCAGCCATTAAAAAGTTTTACGCTCGAAATGTTTCATAGCTATTTGTAAATTTAACTTTAAAAGAGTTCATAAAATCAATTGAATGGAGCGAGTGTTTTGCTTGTTGTGAAATGAGGAAGGAGATGATAAGGAAAGCGATAAGAGACCAAGGAAATTTCAGACATCTGTCCTCTTATATATATTTTTTCTTGACTCTTAGTCCCCCTTAAGAATGAATACAAATGAAATAAAAACTTCAAATTAAAAAAATATAGCTATCAGACAACGCGGGACTGTTTACGATCTGAATGATTCAAGGTAATGGTAAAAAAAGTCTTATTAGTTTTCAACATTCATCAAATTGTTCAAACGAACCTTTTATTGTTCAAAGAGGATTTAACCTTATTATATTTATAATTATATTTGAAACAGCAATATTATCTTTTTTATATTTGAAGTTGGAAAATATATACCTAACAGCGCTTTAAAAAAGTGATGTATGCGTAAATGAATATTCATGTTTAATAAAAAATAGATATGTTTTAGGTATGCACTTAAATATTTCTGTTTCTTGAAGATAAACTATTTCGGAAGGGGGTAACCGCCTCGATTCAGTCATTTTGCTATTTGTAAAACTGTTTTTTTTTATAGCGTGTAGTTATTCAATTTTAAGATAAATGCACTGCTATTGCAGCTGGTCTGTTGGCTACCTCACTTATGGGATATGCCGTGATGGTATAGTAGTAATTATGCAATGAAAGACACCTGTAATAGGAAATATGTCTTGTTGTTTTGAGGTACCTTGTTGTTGTCTCTTTTTCCTTCGGGTTAGCAGCTGACTAAAAGAATATGTACAAAACATAACATTAACTTTCGCTAATGATGGTCTCAGCATATGGACCGAAACGTCAGATGAATACTCAAAATTCAAACTATTGTTTGGTTGCATATCTTGAGGAGAATACGTTATTCCTTATAGCATGAAATATTTTTTTCATTGATCAAATTGCATGAAATATAATATGTATATTTATGTCAGTGAAAGAATTTATATCAAATTAAGCTCAAATTGATTACGATTATATGGAATGCTTAAGAACGTAGGTAAGTTAGGCACTACTTGATAATTACAAAAACGTATTTTTATCATTATGGCTTTGCAACGAAGGTAAATACTTTCACTGTCAAAAAGAATCAAGATTGATGTATTTTTTGCGTGCAGTTCTGTTATATTAACAATATAAATATACCCGATACGAAAATATTTGAACTTTTTTCTTTATCTATAATATACCATGATAATATTATTTTATTGAAAGTAAAAAAATAAAATAAATTGAAATCTTTTGATTATTTTTTTCACCTTCAAATCATCTGCTAGTTGGTAGGTATCTTCATTTATACATTTCTCATAATTTTTGGACTATGAAAACGTTATTTATTTATGTAAATCGCAATTTATCATAAGGGCTTGGAATTCGTTGATATTTTAAGATATTGTACTTTGGATGAAATGTGTGTAAATAAAATCTACTTAACAGAGCGATGTTCTTAAAATTCGTCTCACGGAGATAAAAATCAATTCATATGAAATAACTACGTACACTGTTATATTTCAATCATATAATCCTAATATTTGTTTGCTGAAATAATATTTGTATTGGAATAAATACCTATATTTAAAATATTATACCTTTACCTAAACTTGTTTATATTTTCATTGTTTATTTACGCGTACTTGAACAGAATGGCTACGAGTGTTTTGTCGCATAAACTTTAAAACACTCTATTTTGTAATGCGTATTTTTGGTCTAAATTTAGATTGCGTACTGAGCAGCCTAACAAGAATTAATAATTTTGTATTAATTTGATGGACTTCCCTTTCAATGATGACTGGACGAATTTAATATTCTTCCACAAGATTAAATAATAACTTCGCCGCCATTGTTACGCAAAAAAAACAAAGCATTTATCAAATTAACCACATTTATTTTAAAAAAGGTTTCAATATATTTACTAAAATGATCCTATGACCTTTCTGTTCACAATAATATCAATATATGAATTTAATTACGGGGAGATAGATACTTACGTACTTAGATTAAAATTAAAAAGTTATACTGTACTGGAAAAATACATATTTCTGTTAATGTTCTAAAAAAAAAAAAAATGTGTCTAGTCATTTTCTTAGCCTTTTATGTTCTACTACTATCATTAATAATTATCTAAATGTAATTAGTATACATACAACATTTTTTAGTAGTTGTCTGAAACCAATTAGAGTTAGCAATTGTGATACTTATTAAATCGATATTTTACAATTATTTGTTTATTGATTTCAAATGCTATACTTACGTCATTCAATAATTGAGTTTTAAGGTTACATAGTGATTTCTTCACACGATATTTTGTCATTAAAATGTTCTTTCAGCTAGAATTATTTTTTAAACGCTATAATACGATAATCAGAATCTATGGTACATATATTGTGGAACAATTAAAACGATTCATATTATTTCATTCTGTCCTGTTTTAGAATATCAATTAATCAATCTAGACTTTTAATTTGACGACGAATGTAATAAATAATTACCTAATATATAGTAGGCGTGATGGATTGGACACATAATGTGTTATTAAAACTTTCTAGAAGAAATTAAAAAAGAGCGGCTGAGGGACAAAAACATCATGGGCGTCCTAACCGAGAATATTTGTTAGAATATGTGAGGATATGAGCTGCGTATCGTACGAAGGGATATGAGTTGCGGATCGTACGAAGAGGATTTCACAGGATGAAGCACAAACGAAAAAAGGCGTTGAACTCTGCTGTAAACTACTCTATACTATTGAAACCAAGAGACAAAAAGGATAAATTTCTCGTTCATTTTTGATATCCATCGAGACTTTATTCACATTAATCGGCTTAAAATTTTCGCAAAATGTATAGGTACATGTTAAATAAAAGTGGAATGTAATGCAACTCCGAGTTGATAGCTTTTTAATATATAATACAGAGAGATATCATACCTACTGATAGCAGCTACGTTTATTGTTTGATACTCTTTGTCATGGTAATAAGTCCAGCTACATAAAATATTGTTTGTAAAAAGTTTATAATTACTGTAGAAATTTAAGAAGATTTCATTCAATTAGGTACATTTTAATAATGACTTTTTTATGAAAAAGAGATAAATTTTACTTCTAAAAGTATTTGAATGAAAATCAAGAAATTTGTTTAAAAGTAATGAAAGTGATTCCAAATTAAATTTTTGACATAATTATGACATTAGCAAAAACGTTAAATGTTAAAGATCGAAACAATATTTAATCCTTCTTTAATCGCTCCCAGATTTCTAAGGCGAGTAGTGGCGTTATGGTTTCTTCCACGTGAAGCCGGATGGTGGTAGATAAACCTATTTTCATGGTGAAATATGTATTTTTGTTGTTGTTGTTTTTTGAAGACATTAAATACATGTGTAAAGAATTCATCTAAATTTAACATGAAACTTTAACAAGTTCATTAAAACTTCGAACTTTGGTCTCTTTTTCTTAAGAATTGAAAAGGTGTCCAGGAAAAATACACACTCTTCTTGGTGTTTCTTATATATATATATAAAGCTAATTGAAATAGTCTAAAAGTATAAAATAAATATAATGTTACCAATTTACTATAAAAACAAAGTACCTAACTAGAGTACAGTAAGCCTTTGATTTTTGCTTATTTTTGTTGAAATAAATTCAAATATTACGAGATAATTTGTATTATAAACATGTAATTTGATTTCAAATTTGCTCTTGATATATAAATAAAATACTTGCATATTTTCCACTGTTAAAAAAATTCAAATATTTTATGCGCTCTGTGTTCAAATCAATATTCTGCAATACGTTGGGGAAACTCGGGTAGCCCCGGACAGCAAGTTCTCCTGGACATCTTTATAAGTCAGCAATTAAAGACTTGCCACAAGTGCAGTGTATTACAGTATTTCTAGTTGTCTTCATCCACTTTTAAGGAGCTTTTGAGCCCTAAGGGCAAGAGAATGCTCTGTTCAACATCTTCCGTTTATAAGAGTCGGTTGTCAGCGTACACAAACGTTGGTCCTTGTCTAGGGGGATAGTGAGCAGAATATTTTTTCCCTGAGTCTGAGACCTGTTTGTATTTTTCAGCCCACAGGAGGCTTATTAAAATTATATTTTTTTATAGTATCCGGCGGTATTTTCCAATTTTATTCAAACTGATTTTAAGACTTGAATCAGCATGAATAAATTTGGCGGATACCGCCGGATACTAAAAAAAAACATGCGTTAAAATAATATATTCTTTTAAATATAGGAGTACATAGTTTTTAAGCACTGCAATTTTAGTGACTTCCCCTTCTTGTTTCCTTATAATAACAAGGTCAAACATAATACGTAATACGTTAACGTGGTTAAATTAATATATCAGTGTTACACAATAATCACCCCGTCTGGTGGCATAATTACATGTAATTTGTATTTTGACAGGCTTCAGATTTTGATCAAAAATATTATACATAGAGAGTACAAACTAATATTTACCAAACGGTTAAAAAATAGCATAATAAACATAGACGCTATAACTATCATAATTTGGTGTTATTTAATAATAAACTTCATGGAGTAAGCATTTATAAAGTTTTTTAGTTATCGCGATTAACAAATCTAGACACGAAAATAGTAATACATTTAGTCTTTGACCTATTTATAGGAAGCATACTCAAATAATTGTTCAAAATACTGTATAACATTTACATGGGTATTACATACTAAAAACATCGGTTTAAAACGTTAACTTAAGTCAGGAGATTGCATGACGGGACCAAAAAAACTTTTGTATAAATTCAATATTAACTTCACTAGTTCCAATAAGTTTTTAAATAGGTACTTTGTTTATTTTATAATATCGACCAAGTTAAAAGAGACAGTGGTCATAGGAATATTAATAAGTGTTTATGTACATAAAAATAAATAAGTTTAGGTACTACCATGTCATCGCATCTATTTCTGTATTTAAGATTGTAAATGAAATGATCCATGATTAAATCAACGTAAGGTAATTAATTAACGATCCTTTGTCAGCGTAAACCTACTGTCTACTCTTACTGGTTAGTTTATTACATTATTAACAGATGATATTGAGAATAAGCCTTGAAAAGAATGAACTGAATTCAGATAGGATTATTGTATTAATGAAGTAATGTATTACATAAATCTTATTTAGTTTTGTATGAAAAATATTCCTTATATCAGTTGGTTGTGTTAGCAGTCTGAATACAAAAGTTCCTTTAATACACTGCTAGTATTGATACAAATGATTAATTATTGAAATAGATGAAACGTCTGTAAAGATAGTGTGATCAGAAAAGGCAAAGGAATCATCACTGTTTTATTATGAACACCCTCTCTACTTAAAACATAAAATATTTTGAGATGAAATCAGCATAAACATTACAAGCGATTATTAATATGCCTTCAATGTTTATGTTGTACTTACTAAAATATTAGAAATTTCACAGAAATGATAGAAGTTATTTTAGGTATTTATCGAAGATTAAATGTTTTCGATATTATTTGCAAATATATGTATATCTATAATTATTATTTGCTTCCAATACTTTCATCATGCGCACCGATAATTTTCGGGACCTTGATTGGTTTACTAATCGATGCAATTTGTAATCTTGATATTTATTGTGTTAAGTTGTACGTATGTGCCCTTTAGAAACATAAATAAATAAATAACAATAATTAAATTCTGCTAGACATATTTTATTGGTCATTGTAAAAACTCGTACCTATTTCAGTGAAATTTGGATCACTAAGAGAAATTTTTATCATCTATGTTAAATAACTGTATTTTGTCATGCAATATTGATAGTTCATAAATATTTTCGAAAAAGGTATTTGGTGTCTAAAGTTTTTTCGAAAATCATTTCTCTCAATCATGTGAATATATTTTAGTATCATTATTAGCTTTCTCGAGTATCAAATTTTATGTGACAATAATTTTACGGACCCCCTAATACGTCATACTTTGTCTTCTCATACACTTTGACAATAAAAACTTTTCCCTTAAACTTTGTAACTAAACTTTATAAATCAATTAAAATGATATATTTATACAAAGGC
Organism: Athripsodes cinereus; assembly: GCA_947579605.1. Lineage (NCBI taxonomy): Eukaryota > Metazoa > Arthropoda > Insecta > Trichoptera > Leptoceridae > Athripsodes > Athripsodes cinereus. The sequence continues at coordinate 15,035,217 of OX388329.1, forward strand.
ATTTTCAAACCAATAGCCTATGCCAAGTGATTTATTATTGAAAATTTAGAATTACAAATAATTAAACACTTAAAATTTTATATAGATTGTCATAGTTGATAGTTATAATAAAAAATATGATAAATGACTGAATAGGTACATTGAATTATTTATTGATTTATTTTATATGGAACAATAAAGCAGCATGAGCCTCTAACGAGCATGTTATACAATAGACAAAAAAATATGATAAATGACTGAATAGGTACATTGAATTATTTATTGATTTATTTTATATGGAACAATAAAGCAGCATGAGCCTCTAACGAGCATGTTATACAATAGACAAAAAAATATGATAAATGACTGAATAGGTACATTGAATTATTTATTGATTTATTTTATATGGAACAATAAAGCAGCATGAGCCTCTAACGAGCATGTTATACAATAGACAAAAAAATATGATAAATTACTGAATAGGTACATTGAATTATTTTATATGGAACAATAAAGCAGCATGAGCCTCTAACGAGCATGTTATACAATAGACAAAAAAATATGATAAATGACTGAATAGGTACATTGAATTATTTATTGATTTATTTTATATGGAACAATAAAGCAGCATGAGTCTATAACGAGCATGTTATACAATAGACAAAAAAATATGATAAATTATTGAATAGGTACATTGAATTATTTTATATGGAACAATAAAGCAGCATGAGCCTCTAACGAGCATGTTATACAATAGACAAAAAAATATGATAAATTACTGAATAGGTACATTGAATTATTTTATATGGAACAATAAAGCAGCATGAGCCTCTAACGAGCATGTTATACAATAGACAAAAAAATATGATAAATGACTGAATAGGTACATTGAATTATTTTATATGGAACAATAAAGCAGCATGAGCCTCTAACGAGCATGTTATACAATAGACAAAAAAATATGATAAATGACTGAATAGGTAGGTACATTGAATTATTTATTGATTTATTTTATATGGAACAATAAAGCAGCATGAGCCTCTAACGAGCATGTTATACAATAGACAAAAAAATATGATAAATTACTGAATAGGTACATTGAATTATTTTATATGGAACAATAAAGCAGCATGAGCCTCTAACGAGCATGTTATACAATAGACAAAAAAATATGATAAATGACTGAATAGGTACATTGAATTATTTATTGATTTATTTTATATGGAACAATAAAGCAGCATGAGTCTATAACGAGCATGTTATTTATACAATAGACAAAAAAATATGATAAATTACTGAATAGGTACATTGAATTATTTTATATGGAACAATAAAGCAGCATGAGCCTCTAACGAGCATGTTATACAATAGACAAAAAAATATGATAAATGACTGAATAGGTACATTGAATTATTTATTGATTTATTTTATATGGAACAATAAAGCAGCATGAGTCTATAACGAGCATGTTATACAATAGACAAAAAAATATGATAAATGACTGAATAGGTACATTGAATTATTTATTGATTTATTTTATATGGAACAATAAAGCAGCATGAGCCTCTAACGAGCATGTTATACAATAGACAAAAAAATATGATAAATTACTGAATAGGTACATTGAATTATTTTATATGGAACAATAAAGCAGCATGAGGCTCTAACGAGCATGTTATACAATAGACAAACAAAATATGATAAATGACTGAATAGGTACATTGAATTATTTTATATGGAACAATAAAGCAGCATGAGCCTCTAACGAGCATGTTATTTATACAATAGACAAAAAAAAACATAATTAGTATTCACAACACAGTTGGAGTAAGACAAGGAAAACAATTCACGAAGAATAAAATATACGTAGTAGGTACTTCAAAAATATAACATTTATAAAATGAGTAAATTCAAATAATTGTATTCTAGAATAAATTATGAGAGTGATGGTAAAAGAATGAAAACCAAGCATTTTTTAGGAACGTAAAATTGACTATAGTTAGGAAATATCTAGTAGATGGAAAGATTTTTTTTTTATGAAAATGAATAATTAAATATCAAGGAATATATTATGTTAAGTACATTTGGGAATGATAAGAAAAACATTCTTACTTTATACATATATTAGGTATCTACTTCGATGTATGTGGTTGCCGTAGTATCGTCTAATAAGAAAGGAATGATTGATGTCAATTCACGCGAGCATGTAAAGCAAAATGTATAATGCACCTACTCTAATAGTATAGGGAGTTGACAAATTTCACTAAAATGTAAGTATATTCTTTCACATATTATGAAAGCAAAGAAATGGAAGGTTCGTGTTTCTCCAGAAAAATGTCACTAAAGAGGAAATTCAATTTATTTTGCTAAAATAAACAAAAAACTTTACTAAAATACCCAGGTCTTTAAAATTAATGATTTTTATTATTTAATTTAACCTTTATTAAAATATTAAAAAAAAAACAATATTGTATGACTTTTACCCCAAACGAATAATAAATAAATCATCATTCTCGCTCAGAAAATAAATAATATAGTACCTACTCAAAATTTATGATATTCGCTTTAAGTTGAATGAGAAAAAGTCTCACGAGAATACAAAATGAATAAAAGCAGTTCGATAAAACATAAAGTTGTGTGTTTGTGGATTTATTTTCACGATCTCACACCCTCAGGTAACCGAATGTTGCATTTGTTGAAAATCTTTCGTGAAAACTGAACAAAAAAATGCCATTCAGGTATTGAATGTATGTAACTTAAAGATATTTGCGCTCCAAGTTATGTGGTGCACAAAGTTGTTACATGAAATTGACCAAACTTTATCAATATTACCCGAGTTTTCAACTTACCTGTGCATATCCATACGTTAGGATTTATGAGTATTATAGGCACGTTCCTATGTAATATCTTTACCTTATGCTTAGACTTCATATTTATTATAGACGAAAAGGCGTAAAGAGGAAATTGAGAATAGGGAAGGGTGGCGTATATTTATGTGTATTTTTCTCAGTTTCTTTTTAGTGAAGCAATGTTGCCCGCATATGAACATAATATTACATAACTTGAACTCTAATTCTTTTACTTCAAATGGTACTTATGTAATGAGTATATAGATCTATATGATCTATATCTATAAATATCATAGGTTTATTTCAATTAATTTTTTTCTTATGAAATTCAAAAATGTGTTTAGTCATATAACTATGCATTTATGAAGCTATTGTATAATGTAACTTTTTAAACTAAATAAACTTAAGTTTTATGTCAAGATAACAATCGCGAATATTTGTTTTACAGAACTTCTCTCTAATTACTAACAAAAACCTAATAGTTTTTAGTGTTTTGCAAATCATTACGTACGAGTATCTAAGTCAATTTTTTATTAACTTATGTTTCATTCTCTTTTTTTAATATTCATGTATTCATTTTACTATCACCATGGAAAAGTTGAGACACAAAATAAGTCTATCTACTTTTGCCAAAAGTTTATTGAAAAATATATAATGACTAGCTTAAATACCTGGAATTGCACGGGGATCATAAATATTAAATGAAATAAAAACAGTAGGTAGGTATGTGTAAATAAAAATTATTTTATGTAGGCAGCAATAATTTTTGTATCAACTATATACACAGTGTCACATTAAAGTAGAGAATAGATAATAGAATATATGTTAGTGAGACTAAACAGTATATAAAATTATAACAATGTACCTACATTACATACACATACATACCATCACGCCGCTTCCCTCGCGGGGTAGACAGAAAGGATTGAGAGCCACTTCCTTCTATCCTTGCATACATCTTTCGCTTCCGTCACTGTCATACAATTCCTCATGCATGCTCTCCTGTTTAATGTGCTCAGCACGTGACCGTCCTGTAGAAATTCATTTAAATGAGCTTGCCATCTTAACTTATTCACATTCATCCATGTAATTACACCAACTTTCATTCCACATTCCTTTTGTATATCACTGTTACGCACACAATCTCTCAGACTTTTACCACACATCCTTCTCAGCTTATATTTAAATTTAAAAAAAATGGGTAGGTACCTACGTGGCTCAAAGTAATGAAAACCTCTTCCCACTGTAAAATCTTGAAGTTTGACATCCCACACGGCCATATTTCAATAAAAAAAAAATGGGTAGGTAACTACGTGGATAAAAGTATTGAAAACCTCTTCCCACTGTAAAAACTTTAAGTTTGACATCCCACACGGCCATATTTCAATAAAAAAATGGATAGGTACCTACGTGGATAAAGCACTGAAATCCTCTTCCCACTGTAAAATATTGAAGTTTGACATCCCACACGGCCATATTTCAATAAAAAAATGGGTAGGTACCTACGTGGATAAAAGTACTGAAAACCTCTTCCCACTATGAAATCTTGAACTTTGACATCCCACACGGCCATATTTCAATAAAAAAATTGGTAGGTACATACGTGGATAAAAGTACTAAAATCCTCTTCCCATTGTAAAATCTTGAAGTTTGACATCCCACACGGCCATATTTCAATAAAAAAAATGGGTAGGTGCCTACGTGGGAAAAAGTACTAAAAACTTCTTCCCATTGTAAAATCTAGAAGTATGACACCTTTCACGCCCATATATTATTAAAAAAATGGATTGGTATCTACTTGGATAAAAATCCTAAAAAAATATATATAGGTACCTATGCGAAAAACAGTTCTAAAAAAGGAACGAAACAATTAATGTTACCTAGGTACTCCCTCCCTGTATTCCCAAAAGAAACCTTGATGAATGAATATACATTCTTCAATATTCTGAAGTATTACTTTCAATTGAAATACCTTCTTCAGATTTTTTTAAAGACTCATGAAAATATTAGATCAAAATAAATACTACTCGTTGATTGAGAAAAATCTAGTACCTACCTATGTACTTATTGGAAAACTCATCACTACAATATTGTCTATGGATTTCATAATTCCATTTTCACAATTATTTTTCTTTGCTTTTTTTCTCATGTGTCATATTTCTATGGTCTATGACATTGAATGAAAATATACCGAAATTATGCAATTCTAATTTACACAAATTAGGAGTTTTCATGATTTGCAAGCATGATGTTTTATAAACAAAATAATCTCCAAGCTTTTAGTTTCAGTTTTGTTGTATTTTTTATCACTTCCATTTTTACATTAATTCAATATAATGAAAACGTTTTGTCTACGATTTCTGCAATAATGAGGTCAAATTTTCATACATCACCTCAGTAAATTTCATTAAAATGTTGATATCTTTGTCAATAAATAAGATATTTGAAATACTTTGGGCCTGGAGTCTGCCCAGGGGATGTGATTATGTATAGAGTTTAATATTTAACATGTATTCCCTAAATTAGGGACATTGTTGACGATATGTACGGATTCAAATATTTGTACCGATTCCCACAAATACTAAGAAATAATAAAGGTCTACTGATTCTTTGAATTGTGAGGCTTAAAAATAATTTCATACTTAGTCAAAATTTTCTTCTTTCCGCGCAAAGCATAAAGGGAACATTAAAAAAGAAGAACAATACATACCTTCTCCTTTTTTGTAATTAAGATACTTTGCAAAAATATAAATCATGTTATCATTTACCAGAAGGTAATCATTGCAAAAAAAAAATGGTTACTCACCTATTTTTACTTAATTTCCTCCTATTCAACTAAATATTTTATAAAACATATCATAGGAAAAGAAAAAGTTTTATTATGTTAATTCATTTATTGCATCAAAAATTCATAAAACAACTGAATCGCTCTATGTTAAAGGGGCGTAAGTCCAATTCACATAATTTTACAGGAATGCAATAAAACTCTCTGGTGAAAAAAAAATAAAGGAAACAATTTTTTGTTTACATTTATTAAAGTAAAATAGTATATTTTACATACGATTATCTATTAATCATGGACAAATTCACTTTAGTCTGTGAGAAAATTTAATTTGAAAACGTTGGACTTACGCCCTTTTTACAAGGAATGGAAAGGAGTTGTAATAAATGAACAATATCACAATAAAAAGTATAAATATAGTTCACAATAGTAATATTAAAATAATAAATAAATGTATTCTAACGACAGACGTAACTTTTTAAATATAAAAATGAATTATATAGATGTATGTAGAGTATTTATTAATCATTAATGCCATGATCACAGTCTATTATCGGTGTCGTCATGTCAATGTCAATTTTGGCGGTAAAATGTTCTAAAATTGACAATTTGCAATGTTGTATACAGTAAACTACCTAAAAATATTTAGTTCCTACTGATAGTATTATAATAAAGTCATAACTTTATTACAATTGCATACCTAATGTACCCTTTTAACATGGAATGAAAAAAAAAGTTATAATTTTTGTATATATTCACTTGAATTTAGTTTAATTTTATGTGTTACACGGATGGATAAGTGTTTTTTCGACATTTTTGCATAAATAACTCAATTTAGCAAAAATTGTGACTTACGCCCCTTTAACATGGAGCAATTCAACTACTCGATCAACCTTCAAGATTTTCCTGGGAACGAAGAGAAGAGAATACAGTCTTTTCCGTTCAGATTCTTTGCAACGATTGTGTCACTTCTTCCCACGACATTCCTAAAGCCATAATGTCGTTGTCATTAATTTATTTTCAATTTAATTTATAATTTCTTAATCATTAATTTCATCATCATTGTGAAAAAGGAGCATCCAATAGTCGCAATCCTACGGATGAAGTAACAGTTTTGGTGTTTCTGCAAAAAAATATAATGTTAACTCTTTAGTAACAAAAATGTAAAGTAGGCTAAATAGATTATATTTAGATTGAAAACGTAAATTAATTCTCACCTGATGTTAAATTAAATATTGAACGTACCTTTTTGACACATCTCTCATTGATCGCCATTTTGGAATGTTATAATGACACACATAATTGCCAGATGAATAACATATTGTTTTTGGCTATTCAATTAGCACGTGCGTAATATTTTTAAATTGGATTATTTACGCAAAAAAATATTTTAAATGTGTTTATTTGCACGAGCTTAAAAATATTTTAAATGTGTTTATTTGCACAACCTTAAAAATTTTCTGATTGTGCTTATTTTTTACAAATTCGTCATAAATATTTATAGTACTTTTCATAATTAATTTTAATATGGCAATATCTTATGGTACACAATTTTGGCGGCAAAGAACATTTTCTCACTCTTTCAAACTCACGTAAAAAACGTATTTTTTTATCTCTTTCATATTTTTTCATACACTCTTTTTTGCCGTTTTTCTCGCTTCTAAAAAACAAAGTACGGCATTTAGTGAGTTATTATTTCAAATGGGTATCTCGTCTTGAAATGGCCGAGTCAATGGAACGAAAATTCCTTGAAGTGGGCGAGTATAGCCCGGTCTTCGTTAGTATGTAAATTTGAAAATCAAATTTATAAGATATATTGATGATTACACTTGTCACAAAAAATCGTTTATTGAACATTTGAACTTTTGTACACTCTTACTATAATAAGGATGATTTCTTGGCAATATATTTAGTTTATTCCGCATCATTTAGTAATTGAGTAATCTGAGAAAGTTCCCACATAAGACACATTTATAACTCGCTGTCATTTTGTGATTGACATCTTCCAATTATACAACCAATCACAAAAAGTTAGAAAACTCAATATTTTCGAAGACTTTTAAAGAACTTGTATAAATCAATGGAGATTTGTTGAAAAGACATTTTAAATTAAAATAATTTATTTCCCTCCCGTGTATTTTTCTTCATGTTGTATGTGCGAAGAATGTGAAGGTTAAGGAAATTTCAATTTATGGGCTCTTTTCGTGCTTGCCTTTCTGTCACTTCTTTAACTTTCTTATTTCCTTTTTTCAAAGGTTAAACGTAGTAGCTATCTTTATAGCAGTGCACAAGAACTATTCATCACGGTAAATTTACATTGGTATATTCTATTTATATTCAAGTATCAAAATTATGAATAACAGTGATATTAATTTTATGTCTCTATTATTTTTTTAATTTGACTATGCATTTAATTTTGATCAAATATTTATAAATATATTTTTATTTCTGTCAAAGATTTTCATCCTTGTGAAAAAAAGGGCAAAGGTTCAATTAGAAATTATTCTTATTTATTTAAGTAATACAATCAATAACATTATCTGATGGAGATGATTTATATTTTAAATGTTAATGCATCATCTATAAAGGACTTATATATTTTAGATAAGCAGGAATGACAACCTTTGTTATTTGATGAATGCTATTACATCGTAATACTCGTAAGCGTCACTTGGTCGGCCTCTGCCATTTGTGCCTTCGGTCCTACCTTCTGCGATGGCGATGAGCAGTCCCGGGTGCCTGATGTTGTGGCCAATCCAGTTAGCTCGTTGTTGGCTGATTCTTTTGGGGAGTTGCCTTTTTTCGCCTACCCTGGTTAACACTTCTTCGTTTTCGACCTGTTCCGACCAATGAATCTTCAGCATGCGTCTGTAGCACCACATCTCAAAGGCCGCTAACCATCCGCTTTCACTCTTGCTGATGGTCCACGTCTCGCAACCATATAGCAAAATGCTCCATACAAAGGCTTTAGCAAGATTCTTCCTCACGCTTAAATCAATATTAGATGATTCCAATATTTTAGATATTTTGTTAAAGGCAATTCTTGCCTGTTTATTCTGCTCAAATTGCGGGGTGACGGCGCATTAGGGGTGTGATCAGAAGGCATCTTGTTGATGTCGGGGTGGATGAGTCGGAGGCCTTACTGAGGTATTTGGTGTGATGGGGTGAGTGGTTGATGCTTTTGTATTGGTGTTCTTAGATTTCTTGGATTGAGAACTTGTTCAATTACACACTCGCTTACTCGCGTATTTGCCTGCGAACTAACTCATTGTCATACATAGCTTTTTACCTGAACTAGTAAACTAACACACTGTTGAATCAGCCGCTAACCTATTGACTCGCTCATTCACTGGCTTTTGCTGACATTCAGGGCTCATTGCGAAACCCAGTGCACTGGCGTGAACATTAAATAACTCACCATCTCATTTGAAGACTAACATACTGACGTTCATGACAATTGTTACTAACTCAAGATACTAACACAGCCAATAATAACTCATTCGCAGACGGATTTCACTCATTGACATTGTTAGATTATTTTCTGACCCATCTTTGTATTGTAATGTTTGTTTATTTTTATAATTGACAGTATTATTGAGGTTTGAAAATAATTGATTTTGTTTGACTAGTTGTTTTTAATTATAAGGTTTTAGCTTTCTTTATTTTTATTTTTGCTAACTTCAATAATTCTATTGTTCTATATCTCATTGGTATTTCTGCCACAACACAGCCCTATGGCTAGTGTGGAAGACATTTTTTTTGTGATTGTACTAAGTATGTTCAAATGTGTTATTATGAAAACGTAAAGTCGATATTATTTGAATAAAGATTATGATTATTATTTCATATCTCATTTATTAAACAAAACAATATTAGATTCTACATTTTGAACACAATATAAGATTAACCATAAAATTTAAATGTAACAAAAACCATAAAATATTAAAATAAATTTATATTCAAAATGTAGAACCCCAACATTATTCGAGTTGATTCTTCCATGATGTTCTATGAAATAGTACAATCATGGGAGATCACTTACAGAGCTACAGGGACAAAAACCTTCTTACTATCCTGGTGTACGATAGAAGTACGGCCTTCTGCATGCTGTATTTGAGCCTGTCATCTACTCCCAGTTTTCTGAGATTGTTTGACAGACTCTTAGGTATTAAACCATTCACAGACAACACTATAGGCACGATGATTGTGGTAGGTGTTCTCCACATATCTTTGATTTCGTGAGCAAGATCAAGATATTTTATTATCTTATCTTGCTCAGCTTTATTTAAATTTTCATCGTGCGGTATAGTGATGTCTATGATGTATGTTTTACGGCATCTGCGATCAACCAACACAATATCTGGTCGATTAGCTAGAATAGTTCGATCAGTTTGTATTGGTCGATCCCAGTAGAGTTTAGTGTCATTGTTTTCAAGTACCGATACTGGACAATAATATTATAGTATGGTAATTTTGATTCCGGTTCAATTAATTTAAATTTCAAAGCTAAATTTTGATGTAATATTTTTGCTACTTGATCATGTCTTTTCAAATAGTCTGTTCCGGAAAGAAGAGAACATCCAGACAAAATATGTCTTAATGTCTCTCCCTCCCGATAACAGGCTCTGCATCTATCCGAAATATTTTGTTTCATTATAAATTTAGAATAATTGTTTGTGACTATTACTTGGTCTTGAATGGCACAAACAAATCCTTCGGTTTCGCCAAAAAGATCTCCAAATCTCAACCAATGGACCGAATCCACAGTATCAACATTCTGAGATGTTAACACTTCATAGAATCGACCATGGAGAGACTTTTATTTCCATATGTCCATTCTATCATCATTATTCAATATCGGTAGTGAGACACTTGAGTTCGACAAACACAACGGTGAATAACCCTGATCACAAGATATTATATCATCATACCCATCTTTGTTCCTAGAATTTTGAAAAAAAGTTTTAAAAGATTGAATTTCCTGATTGAGTAAATTTTTAATATTCAATAAGCCCCTTCTTCCCAATTTCCTTGGGAGGTAGAGTCTCATTATAGATGATCTTGGATGATGTATACGATACCTTGTCATCATGGTTCTGAACTTTCTGTCGATGACATCCAGCTCCGTCTGGTTCCATTTGAGTATCCCAAATGTATACAATAATAAAGGAATTTCCCATGTATTAACTGCCCTAATTTTATTGTGTCCCGAAAGATATGTATTTAAAACTTTTTTGCATCTGATAAGAAATTTTTTCTTAATATCATTTTTTAATATTTTATGATCTAAACATAATAATTCATTTAGGCCCAAATATTTATAATGATCATATAAATTTAACACTCTAATATTTATTTCATCTCTTTCAACATTTGGTGCTTGTGTAATTTTCCTTTATTTACATTTAAAATTGCACATTTATCAAGACCAAATTCCATTTTAATCGTTTCAGTGAAAAATTTTGTTACTGACAGTAATCTATTTAAATTAGTATGATTTGGTGCATATAATTTAATGTCATCCATATAAAACAAATGAGAAATTTTGCTTCCACCTCTCTTTAACTGATATCCAATATTTGTATTTTTCAAAAGTGTACTTAATGGGTTTAGTGCTAAACAAAACCAGAACGGACTCAGACTGTCACCTTGGAAAATTCCACGATTTATGTCTATCGAATCACAAACGTACCCTCCCGATGGCATTGTTACATTAATTTTTGTTTTCCAATTTGCCATACAATTTTTTAAGAAATTTATTATTTTTATTTCAATTTTGTAGATTTCTAATATCTTGATAAGCCACGAATGAGGAACTGAATCAAAAGCTTTTTTATAATCTATCCATGCCATCGAAATGTTACGCCTGTTATGTCTCACTTGTTCACATATGACACTATTAATCAGAAGCAATTCTTTGGTGCCACGAGATCCTCTCGCACAACCATTTTGTCTGACCGATAAAATGTTATTTTGATTGATGAACAATTTAATTTTATTTGACAAAATGGATGTCAAAAGTTTATAAATAGTTGGTAAACATGTTATCGGTCGAAAATCTTCTGGAAGTGTTGTGTTATTTTTTTTTGGGATCATATACGTGACACCAGTTGTAAAGAAACTAGGAAGTACACAATCCTCTAATGCAGTTTGAAATTGATTTGCCAAAACATTGTGTAAATTTGTAAATCTTTTGAGCCAAAAGTTTTGAATTCCATCATTACCAGGTGATTTCCAATTATTAGTGTTTTTTAAAGAATTTACAATATCGTCCGAACTTATTAAAATTTCTTCCATTTCATGTAATTCACTGTATTGATTTTGAATTTAGTTAATCCAATTTGCATTTGAATCATGCTCTATAGGATTAGACCAAATATTTCCCCAGAATGTGGACATTTCTTCCTGAAATATTCGCCCAGAAAAATATTTCCCCAGAATTATTATTATTATAATTTCCAATTTGGAGCGTCCATCCTGGTTTATTCTGCTGCACAAGTACATGAACTCTTTTACTTGTTTGATACTCACTCCATTTATTGCGATGTTCGATAGCTACTTATTTATAATTATTTTAATAATAATTTTGAATGTTGAGTATCTTATTCTTATTGAAATATTTCAATATTTGGTATTATTGAAATTCAACACATGATTCTCATTTACTTATTTATGTTCTTTCTGAGGTATGAAAACTCTCTCAGCTCTCTGATAACTGCTTTCAATCATTTATTAAAAGTCGCCGTAAATGAGTTATAGTTCTCCGTATTCTCAATTATTCTCCTAGGGACAAAGGAATATTTATTCTAACACATGTGAGAAGTTTCAGGTAACAGTGGTATAAATCGAATATACTTCACAAATTCCTCTGAGTATATTTGATCTCAGATAGGTATATCGCGAACTTAATGTACCTACTCACAACAACAACTAATACGGCTGCCGAACTAGTGGAAAAGTTAAGTGTTGACTTGACATTTCCAAACTGCTTTCATTGGGAATACCTTACAAGAGCTAGACATAGGACTTTGACAATATTTTTACCATTAAATATATGTAAAATTATAGTATCATATCGCAATCTTTCTTTGAGAGTATCTTTTAATACCAAGGACACTCTGTGTCAATATTTTTGTGATTTTGTCATCTTCTCCTTTTCAAAATGGTTTTATAAAAAATATATGAAAAAAGATTGGTCTCATTTGAAACTAAGTGTTTTTTATTGTTATTATAGCTTGAAGCAGAAAGGCAAAAGCTTCCTTAACATATATTTCTTAATAATAATAATAACTAGACAACTTATGTTAAGATGCGCCGTTTTGTGCAAAAACCACCGCAAGGGCCCATTCAAGAATCATAGCACCACAGGTTTTTTAACCTCGCCTTGAACACTTGTTAATAATACATATATAGGGGAAATAAGAATACGGCTGAATAGATTTTAATATACATTTAAATGATAAGATTTGATAAGGTCCAAGTATAACAGGACAACTTGGGTCAAGAAAAATAAATAGTATATTTGAATGTAACCTAGATGGCTCGAAACATAATATATCCCTTGTTACTCCCCTAGGATATTTTATATTTTATTTGTGAGGTCACATGTCATATTACGCCAGTCCCTGATATATATCTTTTCCATTTGCTTGAATTTATTTGTTCTTAAACTCTGAGACAGATGCGAATCTTGTTGATGGATCATAATATTATTTTGTTTACTTGTCTTGTACAGTAGTAACTGGAACCAGTGGTATTTATGTACTTATACCCAATTGATATTCAAAGGAGATATTACTGATTTATTTTCAATAATAGTGAACCATCGAAACATATTGCATCTTTGTAATAGGCACTCATCAATATTTTAGGGAAATAGAAACTTGTTCAAATTTATTATAAACTATAAATTTTGTACGAAAATGATTAGGTTGTTGGGATCCATGCTATATTTTAGATACTTAGATATATATAATGTTAATATATTACCTTATAACGAAATTCCGGAGCATAATAACCAACCTCACACATAAATTCACCTCGTAGTTTGACTATCGAAAGGGATCAATCGATAAAATTATATTCTATCTAAAATAGAATCTATAACACTTTCACACCGGTAAAGCATAAAGTAGATGAGAAATTAGAGTGGAACAAACTTTATAAAGTGGATGAGAAATTAGAGTGGAATTTTTCCCAAAATAAATTTGTTTTTTGACGAATACTATAACTTCTATAAAACTTTTCAAATTATTTAAAAATTGATATAACCTCGGTGTTTCAAAGAAAACATCTTAAAACTTATGTTCGATACGAAAATCAACTGATACGTAGTAGGTACTATCGGGCTATGGTTTGGTGTTTGATCTGACTCGTGTAGGAATATTAAAACCACCAGCTGATAATAAATATTGTATATTTATGCGCAATAAATATGTTTTTTTTTAACAAATCCCAGTTACGTCGACTGTATTGAAAGATTCGATTTTTTATTTGTTCTATTAGAAACACATTTTTTTTGTTAGTGTTACTTGAATAATACAACGTGCCTACTCTCTTACGTGACAAATTGACAATCTCTAATGACCCGACTTGCAAGAGAATTGTTAGCAGCGATCTTGCTATTCGATCATACGTGGAGATGTGCCGGCCTCGGCAAGGATCTTTCCCCATCTCAGTGAAAATTTATGAATATGTGACAATCAAGTGTTGATCCGATCATATTGATAATCTGCTGACTGCCAATCACCTGACAGTGATCTTGCATAGTCATTGGACTAAAAGTCGCCGTCGCACATGTAGTACTCATATTCATATAAGCTATGTAAAATATTATATTTCAAAAGACGTCTTATAACTTATTAATTATTTCTCTAGAAATATTAGTAGAGAGCTTAGGCCAAGGGAATGAAAATGTAAAAAATATATATATGAAGACTGTATGATCTAATTTTCATCCGAAATGCATGTACAACATGCACCTCATGAATGAAAGATCATTTGATTTTACGCAGGAGACAGTATGAAGGTGAAGGTTTTACTCCATTTCACTGCGTACAGTCGGGCAGAGACTTGGCTCATGCCTTTGCATACGGAACGAGGCTCGGCCCGTCACCGGAATATGCAGTTTGGATTTGTCGAAGAGATGTTATTATATATTTAATATTATTTAATATATATATATATATTAAATAATAACTTAATGATAAACATTATGATAAAACCATAATAACAGATAGACAAATACATCATAATAGACCCGATTTAGTATTACATGATAAACGTAATAAAATATCGTACCTAATAGATATCGCTGTCCCAAATACACATAATATACAAACAACTGTCGCAGAAAAAATACGTAAATATACAGAACTAGCAGGAGAAATAAAAAATATTTGGCATTCTAGATCCGTTTATATAATACCTTTAGTCATGTCAGCTACAGGGGTAACTCCGAAATCTTTAATAAATAATTTACAAAAATTAGATTTATCGGTTAATTTGTATATTAAAATTCAAAAATCTATTATAATAAACACTTGTAATATTGTAAAAAAGTTTTTGAACACAGATATTTCAGGCACAATGCTGGTATTTTAATCCCGCGTTTTGAGCCTAATCCTTTGATATCCTGTATATCTGGATAGGTGAATTTTTCCCGGCATTAGACTGTTAAGTTTTTGTGTGACCATGACTGATCATATGGAGACTTATCCGGTTGTATAATGCTGAGAAGTGTGGATGGCAATTCTGCCGCCGCGTAAAAAAAAAATATATACGGTATCTTGCAAACAAAAACAATACACAGCATAATGACAACAAGTAAAAAATCAATATTAATAAGTGGAATAATAATACATAATAAATGTAGGTATGCGCTAGGCATACAGTACAGGCAGCCGCACAGCACACACACCATATAACATTGTTATAACATGATTCATATATGTTAGACATAGCGTATTTTAACGTAAATATTTATCAGAGAAAACAAATATCAACTAAAACAAGTTATTTGAGTATTGTTGGAGAAGAGAAAGATACGTATTAACTAACATAATATTACAATTTAATTATATTGAAAAAATATTTCCCGTGGAGCACCCGGTAAAGAATTGGTCTCCCACTCTTTTCCGTAAGTTTTCGAGTGTCCTGTAAAAGGCAGGTGTTCGAAAAAAATAAGACATTTTATATCTTAAATTCAGCGATGAGGTTTGCCACCCATCTTGAATGTCTTGATTTTTTGTTGGCACGGAGAAGACAGCTTGTATGTTTGTTATATGCGGCTGGTCTGCTGGCTACCCCACTTGTGGGATATGCCGTGATGGTACAGAGAGAGTACAGAGAGAAAAAATATTGTACACATTAAAAGTACCTACTACTACTACTACTATACCATCACGGCATATCCCACAAGTGGGGTAGCCAGCAGATCAGCTGCATGTAAGAAACATGCAAACTGTCCTCTTCGTGCCAATATAAAGTACCTACCTAGTAAAAGTACCTACATAAATTCAAAAACTGTTTTAGTCAAACACGAGTATCAAAGAAACAATTCTAAGTAATTATATATTAGGATTTATTTTTAGACTGGGTTATGTAATATGAATTTCTTAATACTTCAGTAAAATATTGTTTCTGTTTCTTTGTCCTTGATAATAGTGAATTATACCAGTTCTTGGAGTTCTACTTGAAAAAATGTGAATGAAGTTTACGCCTATAAAACATAATGTGAAATAACTAAAATTACGAGCGGGAGTTACCTGGGTCTCGTATACAGTAAAATTCCATCATACTGCCCTTTATAGTAGGTACTACTAAAGAAGCCGTTATTCTTCTAATGTACAATGAGTGAATAACACTATGATATTTTCATATCATAATACTATATTGTATGATGACTTGAAAGGATATTTTATATACCTATTATTTTATAAATAACCTTATGCAACCACTCATGAATAAACTAATACTTAACTTTTATCAGTTACATTGTTATTTATGTATACAATAAACGGCTAATTAACGGCCTTTGACTATAAGCATAAGCCATTATGTAGGTATATCTATCACTGAATGCTGCTATTTGCATTGCTAATTTTTATGATATTTTAATATACCTTTGTTTTAGTTTTAAAACTTTCGATTTAAAAATTCACGTAATAAAATAGCGTCAACACAATAATATTTATTAGTACATAAATATAAAAAAATAAAAAAACAACTATAAGGTTATTCAGCAAACTAGAAATATAAAATATTATAAGTAATGTATTAAAAAAGGGAAAATATGCGGAAAAAAAAACATTTAGAGAGAAACATTTTTGACTGTAAGATTTTTAGATAATCATAGTTAATAATATCTTCCAAAATATTTCATTGCTAGGATGATTATTCTTCTTCTTCTTCATGTGTCTTGCCGGGTCCCCCCGACGTTGACGACCATTTGAGAGAAAGCTTCCCTGTCCTGGGCGGCGCGAAACAGCTCCTCCACGGTTCTGACACCGGTCCACTGTCGAATGTTTCGAAGCCAGGAGAGCTGTCTTCTGCCAACCCCTCTGCGGCCCTCGATCTTCCCCTTCATGACGAGCTGAAGTATAGTGTACTTGCTACCTCTCATTACATGGCCAAAATATGATATTTTACGGAGCTTAATAGTGGTGAACAATTCTCTATTTACATTGGCTCTACGTAAAACATCAATGTTTGTTATCATATCGGTCCAGGATATTATTACTGTCTTAATATTTTTTTCTTAGATTTAACGCCGTTAATGAAATTGCATCAGTTATTTCAAAATTAAAGTATATGTAAATTGTTAGAAGCCTTTGTGTTAAACCACATGCCCTAGTCTCACGGAAAATCCTTATTATTGATGCACGCCATAAAACAATGAAACTATCTGAGTTAAATATTCAGGCACAAGCGTTCGCCCGTATGAATCCATAAATATTGCTTAAGAGCTGATAACCTACTACATAATTATGTTCAAAGTACATCAGTTTATAGTCTGCGTAGTGAGTTATTATTTTCAGCTATCTATCCTTTTTTTGTTATTTTTTTCATAATTTTAACTAATTGATCATTTCATTTGTCACTAAGCTGTTCTTCCTTATTCTTATAAATAAAAACCTTATGGGGCTATTGAAACATATTCATCGATTAATTTGTATTCACTTGTAAATTACGTAATGCATTGCTTCTTGTGTGGTTATTGTGATATGAGTTCGGGTTTGTCGTCTGGAGGTAGAGTCATGGTATCATGCATGATATAAGCCAGCTTGCTTGAAGAACACGTACGTCAATTTATCTTACTTAAGACACGACTTTTCTAGAGACTTTGATCCACGTGATCAAGCTTCGTAGTTCTCGGAAACCCGCGCCTTCTCACATCCCTTCTTTCAGATACTTATAAACTCTTTGCCAAGTAGAGTGTCCAGATTTACACGCTATCACAGACGACGCGATCCAATTGAATGTGCGTAATTGGGGATCAAGTTGTGGCGGCCATAAAAAAGGAAGAATGAATCAGTTTAGTTTCTTTTTTGAATAAAATATTCAAAAACAATTCGTTTTGTTTGAACAATGAATTAAAAAGTTGTTATAATATTTAGTTGGTAAATTTGTGAAAATTGAAGAATTTTCTTCGGAAGACCAAGATCGGATCATTTAACGTAAGACCCTGTATTAATTTTCTTGAACTTACTCGAGTCTATTGATTAGAATGTAGTGGGATAGAGGGAGAAAGATGATTATTTATTGTTCGTACTTATGCAATGTTGAAACTTTCATTCAACTTTATCCATAGAGTTCCTAAGCTTTAGCTTATTAGTTTCTAGTACGATAATGCGATTCGATGTTAACTTACAATAATAGTTTTACTAACATTTTACTCGTAATATCAAACGGATGATATAATATGAAAACGATATAATAAAAAGTTAATATTTTTGTGAAAATTATAATAAATTACAATCGAAAACAATTATATGATTAATTAATGATTTTCTACTTGATGATTTTATACTAATGAAATAATTTTTTCTGCACTTGAACAGATGGTCAGTGGTGTAAGTGCACCGGAATCACGATAGTGTATTTTAAAAAAGAAGTTAAAGATTACACAGTTATTCAATACTTTTCAAAATGCTTGTAGTTTATAGAGTTCTAATATTTAATTTTCTTTTTTTATTATTTACGAGTTTACTAGTTTACTAGAGTTCTGGAATTATAGTCCTTTTCAAATACTTAAAAAAATCAAAAGAATGTGCACATTGCAAAAATGCTATTAACAATATTTTACATCTACATACCTACATCATACATACATCACCCTCAACGCTCCTCTCGGGAGCACATGGCAGAAACCAGCCTCCTCTATTCAGATCGTCTCTGCGCTAATCGCGTCACCTCTTTCCACGACATTCCCTGCGCTCTGATTCGTAATACAGGAAAGACGATGGTCCTGGCTGGGACATGTTCTGAGAATGCCCAATAATAGTTGGGCAAAAAGAGCTTCCGTCAGCAAGAGTTCCGTCGGCCCGGGCGTCCCTCTTTCACAATACACCGTTCCTATGACAACGACATGGGGTTTTAGGCGACATTTTATTTTTAGATAAATTCATTTTTCCATGAAGATTAATAAAAATATCGTACTACGTGTATTTGTATAATAATTATAGCATTGCAATAATTATTTTTATTTCTTTCATTCCCTATCACGAGATTTGATATGGAAAAGTTACCATTTGCTTACTATTATGAAGTAATTATACACGCAGAGGTAAAACATTGTTAATATTTAAGAATGATGTAGTTAATTCGCTTTTTTTTTTTTTTTTTTTTAAAAGATATATCTGGGTTTTGTTTGTTATAAACCCAAATACAACCTTATACACCTTTCACAGTGAGCTACTAAAAGCTTGTGTCGTGAAAGGGGAGTTTGCCGGCACCTGGTATCGAACCACCGACCCCATGTTCACGAGGCCGAGACTCTACCTCCAGGCTACCGACGAACTCAAAATATTACTTAAATAAAGAATAATTGATATCTGGAAAAAAACCTTTTCACGAATCTTTTATCACATTTGTCATCCAATAATGAAGATAATGGTTAAAATAAACAACCAACAGCAAATTTTATCTTAATAACATTTGAAAGCTGCCTTGTTTGTGTAGGAGTAAAATGTATTTAATAATAAAAATCTCCGCCTAAAGATAATACTATATTCGTCAGAAAAGTCCTTTCTTCCCACTTAGCTAACAACACTTTAATAACACATCGAATATAAAGCTTCATGTGTTATAATGTGAGACATGATAATATGTGAAGCTGACAGGTAACCAGATTTTAAGATCTATTTAAAGACCTAATCTAACTAGGAGAGAATCGTAGTAATCTTGTATCAACAAGGCCTTTTGTTTTAGAGATGTGGCGTAGAATCGTTTACTATTGTCAAATTATCCGATATCGAAGTCTAAACATCACTTATACATAATTTTAATCAAGTAACAGAATTCTGTAATAATATCACACATAAATCTTTCCTGTTAATACCTACCTATGTACTCTGTGAGACTCATATTACAAATATTCAACTTTATACCAATCTAATAGTAATTTCAACAATAGTGGCAATCGGATATAAGGAGTGTATCTGAAAATTTAATTAAGCATATTGTGTCTGAGGTGAAAATACCAGAACATATCCGTCTGACACACAATGCTACTCGTAAGTTATGTAATGTATATTATTATCTAATGAATAATATTACGCTCGCTGTGTGGGTGATGTGGGGAGGACGTAGACGACTTTGACAATTGAAAATATCAAATTATCTTTTTTTTTTTATTTTATTACACCAATAAATTACAAATCTTATACATAATTTCATTGATGCTGCCCAACTAGGTATAACCTGTTCTAGGGCAAACATCTCACAAACATATCAATCATACTGAAACATATACACAATCACAAAAAGCATTCATCTCCTATATTAACACAATCACATTCATAACAAGAAAAACACTGCTGCAAACTGTCCATTGTCCATACATGAAACAACACACAAACAAACCATTTCTCCATATAAAACCAGAAAAATACAACACATCCCTCAACCACAAACATCACAAATCCCACACCACATACCAACACAAGTATATCATCCCACATAAAACACAAAAACACAAAACAATCATGGAACAAATCCTAAGATATCCTGCAATCTCTCCATTGGCAGATCAGACACCCACCCATAACATGCTCTTTTAAATTCAACAAAAACAGTGATTTCTCTAATCTTTCGAGGCATGATATTAAACAGTCTAGGTGCCATCCACACAAACTGCCGCTGTCCGAACACTGTAGATCTGAATGGAGTGATACAACTAAATGACACCATCTGTCTCGTGACCCTATTTTGCTGTGATCTCCTCCAACCCTGTCTAATTGTGTAAAACTGCACTAGAGCCTTCCTAATATATAGGTGTCTCACAGAAAGAATCTTCCTATCATCAAATAATTGAGTGGTTGGATACCTCCTCTGCAAATTAAACATTATTTTTAAAATCTATATACATATATTTGATGGCGGGTGTGGCACAGAGGTAACGCTATTGAATTTGAGTCACGAGATCACGGGTTCAAATCGCCGCCAGGGCAAAATGACGAACGTTATTTTTTAAAATTGTTTTGCGCCTATACGAGTATATAAGCTGGAGGTTTCTGCAGAACTAGGTGTAAAACTGGATCAGATACAGAGTGTTTGTATTCGATTTTTTTTGTAAAGTCTGAGAAAATATGAATGCAACTTAATTCCATATGGAACTGTAATGTTCACCTTTCAAGGAATCTCACCATTTAGACTATTTGTGTTAATATCCATAAGAATGAAATTTTTTCATATGTCTTGGTATGATTTGTTCTTCTCTCCTCCCATGGTCTATCTTTAAGATCTCAAAATAATCGGCTCCTAGTATTTCCACCTTGTAATATATTATTTTACACATTATCTTTCACTGTGCATTATCTCAAAATCTGGAACAATCTCCCCAATCATATAACTTCTATTGGTGCATTCAAACGCAAAATGAAAATACGATATCAACTAACTTCCCTCTCAAAAATAATCTACCAATTCTCATGTACTCATTTGGATATTCGTATATTCATATGGATTCATGGTTGTGAGTTCTAAGATTTTAATTAATTGATTCATTATAATTTACACACTTTTCATGTTTTTATTTAATTATTATTTTTTGTTTTAAATATCCTATGTAAAATCACTCCATATTTAAACATTATATCAAAAGCATTAGGTTTACTGGAAGACATTGTCTCAAGGCAATAAGTAAGCCTTTTGTACAAAATAAATTTGCACGATAAAGTTGAAGATCATTTTAAATAACTTTGAATTAATTAAAAAAAATCAGTTTAAATTTACAGAACGTACCTACCTATTTAAAATTTATATGAACTGAGAAGATTTGTACAGTGTTTTATTTATAAATTCAATTGTTTATAATAAAACCTTATATGATTATTACCCATTAAACATATAAGTGACTAAAATGAATGGCTATCATAAAATTATTTTTTTCACTTATTATTCAGAACAGGATTTTTTACAAAATATAGGTTAGATTCATTAATTAAATATGACTTAAAATTTTCCCCTGAACTAATAAATAATTGTCAAATAAGGGATACACTCTATAATGTTGTATGGCAAATTAAGTTGACTCCAGGGAAACCATCAGTGCCTCTATCATTTGCCGCTAAGTCATAATTTTGAACTTTGGAAGTACCATAACAATTAATCAAAACAAGTTTTAGACCAGAGTATTTCAGTTAACAAATACTATAATGTAGATATCTATATTGAATTCATGGTATTGTACAATTAAACTACATCTATGATGACAATTTAAAAATAACTTATTATTAAATAAAACGAGAAAATCGATTCCCTGTGAGGTGTAAAGATATTTCTTACGTCCATTAATTACTGAAATCACATAAATATGAACCTGCATATGTAGTAAAGTCTTACTTATAGATCATTATAATTATTTTACTCTTATAGAATGTGATGTGTAATATTTTTTTATGAAATAAAACTAACCAATAATAATTATGGGACAACTTATTTAGGACCTCTTTATGAAACTTTCACATAAATATTTAAATAGGTAAATAATAAAAATATTTTGTTCCCATCAGGTTCACTTTTCATGAATACTTGTCTTTTAAAAACATTTTTTTCTTAAAGCAAATCCAATCACGGTGAAAGTTCGTGAATATATCCCATTTATCACTATTAACTCATTTTTTTTATATTCATCTTGAATCGTTTATTGTAAATATTGTCATTTAATATTCAATACGTTTATTACATGTCTATCTACCTCTATTAAAATCTTCTCTTGAACCCAGCTATTATCCTCAATATCCCTTTTCCGTATTTTATTCCTTTCATTTATATTTCTAATGAACGGAGTTTTACCTACAGGAAAATATAGTACCTACTCACTGTTAATAAATAATATTCAAAAGGTTTTCGCTTGAATCTTACTAAGCCGTAGCATCATAGTTTTGAATATTTTCTACTTGATAATATAATCGATTGGTACTACAAAATACAGCTTGTCATTATAAATTGTGGACACTGTCGTTTATCTTTGAAAAAAGTTACTCATCCATCATGTAACTTATTGCTAGTAATACGAAACGTTATTGTATAAAAATTAATAGCCTATGAACGAAAACACAATGAGAGAGCGCTTTTAAGTTTTATTAATATTATAATATATTCTAAGTTGTTATAGCTGTTGTTGTCCAGAAGTTAAGATTACCTACGTCATAAATATTTTACGGTTATAACTTATTCTTTCCCAAAATAGTTTGTATTAGTGAGCTCTTATTTGTCATTAATTTATAATTTCTATGGGAATTTCTAATTATCAATTTCTTTCTAACACAGGGGCAAATACTGATAATAAAAAAGTTGATATAGAAGACAAGATAAGTAAAAGTTGAAGAGGGTGGAAATCGAAAGTATGGAAATAATTACAAG
The DNA here is from genome assembly GCA_947579605.1 of Athripsodes cinereus. Lineage (NCBI taxonomy): Eukaryota > Metazoa > Arthropoda > Insecta > Trichoptera > Leptoceridae > Athripsodes > Athripsodes cinereus. Next base: position 15,058,914 of record OX388329.1, read on the forward strand.
GTACGGCACGGCGTTGTACTTGGCAATTATTGCGTGTTTTGCTATCAAGTATTCCAAGAAGAAATTAATTAGTTTATTTTCAACAAATTTTCATCATATCACTTAGTAATTTAGATAATAACTAAAGTTCTCTATTTCCTATTCTATAAACTCTCTGTGCACCATTTCATCTATTTCCGTCCCTTCTTACTCATGTATTATTCTGGGAAAACCACCAGTTAGAATATATTATTCCTCCTACAAACTAGATACATACTACCTATGTACACTTATAAATGTACAATGATAGTTCAACATAATTTGTTATTGTATTAGTAGCCGCTAATGTTTATGTCTTTTGACGAAATTGGTATGGTTGTGTAAATCATACAATATGGGCGATATGACATAAGTAAGGGCTATTAAATATAATATGTGTTATAATCTAGAGGGAGTCATTAATGACCCTGCCACCACCGCACTGATTATCTGATTATTCCTACTTCACTGTGATATACCTAATCAGAGCTATTATATAAACTTTACATCGATTAGACACTTGGTTTTCAATGTTGTCCTTGGGAGTACAGAATGGAAAGATGTCATTTCCATTCAGAGCAATTGTGTATCAACGAAGTTAATTCACAAAACGACACTTTGATGTGGTTTGTAATATAAATGCTGAATTTTGAAAATGGATCATAGGAATCATTAGAATCTTTATGGGTGAACAAAACAGCGTTTTCTCTTTGTTTCATAGTTACAACATTTTCATTGTAGTTGAATGTTATGTTTGTTATTTTTTTCATACTGCAACGTCACTCTAAAATCTCACATTGCGAAATGTAAAATTCATTCCACTATTGATATAAAGATTGGTTTAGAATACACTCGAGACTATGTAACCGATATTTATGTGTGTAATTTATGATGAAGCCTAAGTTGGGTGAGGCGTTATCTGGGTTACCTCCATCTAACATGCCTTACACTTATATTCTTCCATACTAGTAGAACAAGCGACATTTAATATATTGTTCCTTCACATCTCTGTCAAATCATTACTATGGATAGACTACATAAATAAATGGTAAATGTACCCTGATAGAAAATCGGTAGTAATGTATCTATCTATACTACCACGGTGTTTCAGGCAAGTTTCATAACCAATAAAAATACAGGTTTCCTGCGGATGAGGTATGCCGTACAATAACATTTCGTATTTCAAAAGAATATTTTGGATCTTATGATTATGTTTTTATTAATTATTATTTTGTAAAGGATTTAAGAAATATGCCAAAATAAGCGATTTAATTTTTTCCGGAATTTTTTTTCAACACTTTTCACAAGCTTTGAAATCGGAAACAACTAGAAAATATTTTTAATTTATACCTATCTGATAAAGAGGTGCTTTCATATCACGTAATTTCTGCTTTTCGTTATTACTTTCGTTTCTAGTTAAGCTTGAGACAAAATTTTGTTTTAGAATCATCAAAGCGTTTTTTTTTATTTAATTTTAAATAAGTATAAGATTATTCTTTATTTTTTGTAAAAAATAATTTATCACTTGTGCAGAAAAATATTTATATATATGCAGGTTTCAATTTAATATTTCGGAAAATGATTAACATGTCTTTAGATTACGAATAAATAAAGAATACATCAGTCAGTTACAAGCTAACTCATATTGCTGTTTTATCCAATAAATACCATAATAAACTAAACTGTAGTTGTGAGTTGTATTAAGCTTCCGGATTGTGCTACAAATTGGGCAACCTTAGAAAGCTTCACGACGCGCAAGTGTTAAAGTTTATGTGTAAATTATCAAGAATTTAGGAAGTTTGAGTGGTAAAGCCTTTTCAAAACAGTCAGAATGTCGTTTACGCACGAAACATAGTCATAAAAAGATTACAGCGATAATCCATAGAAACTTCATAAAATATTATTTACACAAAATGCACCTTGAAATGTGTTTTACGACTTCACATTTTAATTTCACAATAACATTCCTTTATCAGCTTAATTCTAATATCATTCAGAAATACTACAGGGATACTTTTTCCATTATACTAATTGTTTCTTGTGTATAAACAAAGATCTTGATAGACTAACGAGTCTTTTATTTTGTAACTTATTGGTTTCCTTTATTTCCTTCAATAGAATTAGCATCTAATAAATTCAATCGATTATATTCTACCTTCTAATAAAGCTTTGTTCTTCCCACGCATGTCTGCGTTAGTAATTGACAATCATTTGGAGAAATTGAATTAGGTTTGAAATCAAAATTTCCAATACGGCAACAAAGTCTATATACGTATATCTAATATCCTATTGTGTAAAAAGCATAACAATATTTCCAAGAAAAACTTTTTAGACAATGGAGATTGATGAGCACCTTGTGTTTAATTACTATAATAAACCTTTAATGTTGTTTTATAGCACAAATCACTGACAATAATTAGATTTTTTGAAATGTATTATATAATATGTAATAAAAAGTGTTCCAATAGCTATATCGAAATAATAAAACAAATGTTTTATTCTACTAATGGTTTATTATGTGAGAGAGACGTCTTTCGTCTGATGAGGACATTGTCAATCGATTGACAATGTCCTCATCAGACGAAAGACGTCTCTCTCACATAATAAACCATTAGTAGAATAAAACATTTGTTTTATTATTTCGATATGGAATTCTACTACCTAAACACCGACACAGTGAACCAATAGCTATAATTAAAATTGTATTGTATAAACAATATCTATGGAATAATAATTATTAACGTAGTATAAAAAAAGCATTAAAAAGCAATACTAAATATTCACAAAATATGTAGGTATTGGTTGTTAGTCTATTAAAAAAAAATTTACTGTAGGCTAACTAACACTGTTATTAATACTTACTTTCCTGTGCTATACAGAGAATTTCATGACATTTATTCTAAATTGGGTCAGCAGGGGCAACTGCTGTCGGTAGCTACATCAATAACAAAGTATTTTCTAGAAAAATTATATTATAGGAAATTAAATTTGTTGCCCGATGGTTCTTGGTGAATGTTCATTATAAAAAGACATAAAAATGAAACAAAATATATAGTAATTTCACTGGTGAGTCAACTTTTGAAAGCTTCCGTTGTTATCGTCAGGCAAATGTAAAGTGAAACATTATTGTAAAGAAAGGTATGTGACAGATATAGAAACAATAACAAATAAACTTTCCCATCAGATTTAAGTTCTTATTAGCTATGATCAATTATGTTAGGTTATGTTTTAATTATAGGTTTGGTAAAACGTTACGGGATAGAGTGAAGAATGAGGATATCAGGAGAATGAGTGTTGTGGATAGAGAAAGAGAAATCGGGGAACATGTATGAAAAACTGGATGAATGTGGAGGAAGCGAAAGAAGTTTGTATGGATGGATCTATATGGCGTTCCGTTCTCTCTGCCTACCCCTCCTGGGACACGGTGTGAGGGTATAGATAGGTAGATAAATGTATCTATGTATACTATCACGGTATTTCAGGCAAGTGTTATAACCAGTAAATATGCAGGGTTTCAGTTGATTTGCTAAGTCGTAAAAATACGTATTGTTTTACCAATTATTATTTTGTAAAAGACTTCAGATAATCAGGGATTTTATGAGAGATAAGCTTTTATCAGGCATGACATGGCAAACATGGTTGCTACCAGTGGAATAACTAAAGATTTTGTTAAATTTTTGTTTTTTATTATTCGAGATTGGGTTGAAAAATGAACGTTTATATAATTATTTAAGGTTTTTATTTTCTCTCTCATTTACTCCTTAATGTTTGTCTATAATGTCAATAACCACCATAAGGGCGCTGTAGATGTACACTTGACCTTTATGAGTTTAGAAAGGTCGAAAACTGCTATGCGTTGTTTGGCGTCGTGAATAATTTTATTAACGATATATTCAATTAATATGTTATATATAATATTGACATATTTTTGCCTACACTTGACTAAAATGTAAGTTTTAAAATCTCGTTGTATATGCGTAAATGATCGATTGATTAATTATTCTATTAGAAAAAAAAATATACTACTCTTGTTTCCACACATTTCATAAATATAATAATTTGTTTCTTGATAATGATGAATTTCGTTCTTCAAAACATTTCTATTCTTAATAATATACTTATACTTAGTGATGCTTTTATTAATCAAATGGTACTTATTTTTATTAATGTAATATTGGATTGTTGACTTTGGTTTAGATCAAGGGTGGCCAACCCGCGGGGTGCCTGCTTGTGTCCCGCGAAGCATTTGGACACTTTTTCTAATAAGTCGGTACAAGTATCCGAAGAAAGTTATTCGGAGAAAATACTCTTAAAGAAAACCAAGGAGAATGCAAAACATTTCAAATTTCTATACCATTTTGAAAATTTGGCGACGGGGAGGGGTATAAATTTTAAGGTGAAGTAAAATTATTATATGGATTATATTATTGTGACCCGGTAGGAAATCTCATTTCTAAAATTTAGCCCGGCTGCCAAAAATGATCAATGTACAGTAAAGAATGAATAAATAAATAAAATAAATAAAAAAAAGGTTGGCCACCTATGGTTTAGATATTTGTCATTATTAAGTTAATGGTAATTTAGTCGTTCGTCTTTTGTAAATTTAAGCTTACAAACCATTTTTGAATAACAGAAACATTCTGACCCCTTGAGTGAATCTTACTTCTTATACCTAACTCCTATAGGGCGAGTGCGTTAACAACTAGTCTAACCCATTTAATGTAATTCGGTGTGCAATGTTACAGGTTTTCTGAAAAACACGAATGAAGTGAAGATAGAAAATTAGTTGATCTTCGTGGTAGCACTTTTCACATTAAGTATTTTTAAAAAGAATATTTATAACGTTTATAAAATTTTAATACCTAGGTTATCACATTTTTTATATTTGTTTCTACAAATACATAAACAATAAAATACAACATTACAAAACGTGATTATATTGTTTTGCATTTGTCGGCAAATTGTCTGTCGGTGAAATGTAGGTCGATTAATTATCCTATCGGTGAATTATCCTTTCGGTAATTTGTCCTCTCGGTGAATTGTTGTCGGTGAATTGTCCGTCGGCAAATTGTTGTCGGTGAATTATCCGGCTCCCCTAGCCACGTAGTCTTGAAAGTTCATGACGTTTCAGCGCTTTTGCAGGCAGCAACATAGAAATTCCGAGAACCTTTAAGACTATATGGTATTCACGAAAGACTATCACCTCTACAAGATTTTCTCGAAAACTTCAATTCAATCTATATTAGTTTTGTTAAACTGTGTACCTTCAAACCTTATTTCATTTAAATAATTTATAAAATGAAACACAATATATAGGTAGTTATTCCACTATTGACTTAAGGCAAAAGTAAAGTTGTGACGATGAGAGCGGAAGCTCTTGAAAGCCGGCTCGCAAAAATAAATAAAGTCAATAGTGGAATAACTACCTATATTTATTTATTTATTTATTCATTCTTTACTGTACATTGATAAAAAACAATTACATAAAAGGTATACATTCAAATTAAATACAATCAATATACAGAGGGCGAGTTTATCGCAAAGGCGCGATCTCTTCCAACTAACCCAAAAGTATTAACTTAAAAAATAAACAAACATACGATGAAAATAAAAAACATACACACATATATATAAAAAAGGGAGAGACTGCAAAAAAAAAAACAAACATACATGCATAAAGGGAAAGGAAAAGGGGAAAAGGGGGGGGGGGGGGGGTTAGGAGTGATGGGTTTCAGGTTTCAGAGGCTGTGTTTGTGTTTGTGGAAATCATTTTGTCCTTAACGGCTCGCTTGAAAGACGTCAGACTTTGAGTCAGCCTAAATTTTGAAGGGAGATTATTCCAGCAACGAGCACCCTGAACTGCAAAAGATTTTGAGATGAAAGTTGTACCATGAGCCGGGATTGACAGGATGCGCTGGTTATTCGACCTCAGAGGTAAACCGTGACTCGCCAAGTATTCAAAAGCCTCCTTAATATAGTACGGGGTTGATCCTGCGTACAGAGCATTGTGGACAAATGTGAGTAGATGGAGCTCACGTCTTTGTCGTACAGTAAGCCATTTCAGGGTATTACGATATTCAGAAATGTGGTCAGTTTTTTTAAATTAAAAATAAACCTTATGCCAACATTCTGAAGTCGATCAAGTTTGTCAATTAGATCCTGATTCATGTCCACATACACGATATCAGCATAGTCGATAATGGGCAACAGCAAGGATTGGACCAATAAAATTTTTACTTTAGTGGGCAAGAATTTTTGCAGCATCTTAAGTATGTTTCATTTTATAAATGTTTAATATGGACTTCCACCAAGAACCTTCGGTCGATAAATTAAACTTTATTTCATTTTAATTTAGTCGTATTAAATTTATATTAAAATGAGGACCAAATCGATGATATCAGTTAAATATTGATATTGCAAATAAAAAGAACACAACTTTAAAATATGAATGTTAAACAATATACCTACATTAAATCGAAACACTTTCTTCTCCTCAGTCTAGTCCCGTGCATTCTTAAACGAGAGCCAACTTCACATTATTAAGTCAAAAATATTTACACCTATGTTGCCATTTTTATCGATTACTGGAATATTAATTTTGTCAATGATGAACCCAGTTCGATATTATAAAAAAAAATAATTTTGAAATTGGATTGTAGGTATTATGCTGATACAATGATAAGTACATCTGTGTGAAATAAGATCAAATTATAGAACTTCTTTGAATTTTCCTCTACATAAGTACCTACTATCTTGTGACGACTTACTAATAACAAAACACCATTTTAATAAATTTTAAAGGAACGGTTTGATCCTGTACTTTATCATAAATATACTTTAATATAATGTTACTAGAATAGCTTTATATCATCTAAAATTATTCTATTTTTATATTAATTGGCAACAGAAACGCCTCTATTTTTTATAATTTAATAAAACATAACTTTAATCAACAAGCCGCTGTATTTTCCTCATATTAGTTTAGCTGAAAAATATTCATTATTTGCAAAACAGAAACGAGGAGTTTAGTTAAATAAAATCTTAGTATTTTATATAACAATCAAAAAACAAATTATTTGGTTTGTATGTGGAATGGTTTAGAGATAGTTCTGCTTAGTCTAATCAAAATGTCCAAGTAATCAGATGAATAGTATTTGGGATTGAAGATGTGAATGGCATACCGTATAATTAACACATTAATTTCGACATTGTAAACCTGTTTCAGCCATCAATCATTCTATAATTTATCTTGTGTTATGTAACTCATGTTATTTCTCCTACATGTATTTGAATTCAATACATATGGGAGAAATGTATATTTGATTCTTCTTAATATAATATATTTGACTTCAATAGAGCAATAGTAACTCGAAATTATTTTGGGTCATTTATTCATGACGAAACTTATATAATACTACTTAAAAGTTGAATACCTAAAAATAGCTATTGAGTAATTGATTATTTTCATTCAATGATGATATCAAAATTATATACAGGAACAAATTACTTAGAAGCATCCCTTCCACAAACGAAAACTTAAATATTTGATATCTTATTCGCATTGAAATACAATTAATACAATACAACAGAAAGCTCATGTAGTGAAATAATATGTACCTAATGTAGGCATACAATAAACGAATGTGATCAATCCTTTGCTTTATAATGTATGACTGAATTTGAATACGTGATGTTTAATAATGGTCTTTGTATTTACATATAGGTAGGTACTTGTATACAAAGCCAGTAGAAACAACCAAATATCTTTTAATATTTACTTCCAAGTGTAACAAGAAAGCGGTCTAAGCAAATATTATTATTACTTATTTCCATTCATACAAGTATCTAGTACTAACAACTATGCTTGGTTGAGTGAAAGTTATACTGTCCAATATTTTGTAGAAATACTGTTTCTCTTTTATTCAAATCTTCTTCTTCTTTTAGTGCCATATTAGGTCTCACTATCGTCGATTATTTATCTTTCTAGCGTAGGACTTTCTGTCTTGTACCATTAAAGCATATTTTCTGACCACTCGAGTAGCTCAAAAGGCTGCATAATATTTTCATTTTATCTAGTTTATCTATTCTATCCTAATAAAATTGAGGTGGCATATGTAGAATCATTTGACTACACTCATTCGATGACCTAGCCAAGAGAAAAACTGAAACTGAAGCAAAAGTTTTCAAATACTTCCTTTGGTGTTAGCTGGAACAGTTCATCCACTCTCAAGAATCTTGTTCATTCTTCAATATTTCCCAGACCCTTCTTCTCACACCACTCCTAGCTTATATTTTGCATTTTATGTATTCTCTTCTCCTAATGAGAAATGAAAATTTGAAAAATGAGTGTTAATTGGAATAGAAAATGAAATAATTTATCATTGATGTCGTAAAATAAGTGAATGAATAAAAAACGTATATCTGTCAGAAACATAAATATTACCAGTAGTCTTAAACCACACGTCAAATAACAAATGATCAAAGGATATCAAATAGAGAACAAGACGAACAATACTAAACAATAAAAATCTTTAAAAACTTAGTTTTTTATCAATGAATTATAATTACATACTTTCTTATTAACACGGGGTTTTCCCAATATTCCTTTTCTCAAATTCTATAAATACTGCTTGTCTCCGTATCTTATTTCACTTTTTTAAAATGGCCTGATGATGGAGTCTAGAGTCTCCGAATACTAGTAAGCGAAATTTAAAAAAGTCATTTGGAAGCATTGGAAGTGAACCATTATACATACTGTGGTTTTATTCAAAATGGTCTTCCAACAAGTACCTTCGGCCAATATTTTATAGTATTTTATTTGACATTGTTTTCCTTATCCGAAATGCATTGTTTTGACTTGACTGTTTAGCTTTTTTATTATTATTTTGTAAAGGCTGTTTCAGCCGTTTATTGTATCAAAAAATAAGAAATTTTACTATATTATTCTTTTGTAAATCTCAGAACATATCTTCAAAAATATTAAATTGACAATATTGTAACAAAACATACAGAAAGACAAGTATTGTTCATACATAGTAAATTCAGTTGAAAACGGTATTAGAATTGTTAAATAATAATAATTATAGGTACGAGTATAATTATGTATTAGTATCTTACAAGGTTATTTTAACAGAATGTGTCAGAAATATGTGAGTTCGTATAGAAAGTAATATTATTGTATATTTTTTAGGTGTACCTACATGTTGACAATCATTAACAACGATTACATCGTGGAAAAGCCATACAGAATGTAAGAATTTATTCTGAGAATAAGTAAGCTACTAAACTACGTATTTGTTAAAAGCCAACTGGAATCTTCGATGGTATGGGATTCTCAATATTATATTAAAACGAAATACATAAGTTTATTAGGAGACTCAATTATGTATTGGATCAGCACATTAATTAGTACAATCAGGCTATTCAATATTATCATGAAATGACTAAACTGAAGAATAAAAGGACGGAACCAAACTTCATTTTACTTCATAAGTACCTTAATAATGAGATCGATTATCTAGATATTTGGAATAAGTGCGACTCGGTTGCCCCACGCGATAGTAATTTTTGCTTAGATTACCACCTAGTACCTACTACAAATTATGTTCAAAACTCATTCGTGCGACGAACTTGTGCATTGTATACCTAATCGCTCTTATGTTGACCTGAATATCTTTTCAATCATCAAATTACAATTCAGAAAGGGGGTATGGAGTAAATAGAATGCTCAATGGTCTTGTTCAGAGGTTGGTTTAATAGCATGGGACTCAATTTAACAATAACAATTTATTTCTACTATTGTTTACAATTTATTTATTTGTAAGCATTGAAATGCCTTTCTCACTTCTTTCAATTAAACTTTGTTCCCCAATCGAGGTGTCTAATTTCGTCTTCTGCATGTTGTGCCAAGATCCAATTAACTAACAAAAAAAAAATATGTTCTGCTATGTTTTTATTTGTTATTTCTATAATTCTTGTTAAGTTCCTTTTTTTATTTATTTATGAATATCTTGATTCGTATGTGGGTTTAAAAGATGCCAATGATGTTTTGTGTTCGTTATGCGCTCTGTTATTTCGTGGGACCATAATTGGTTAATTTATATAACAAATGTGAACGAAATGAATTAGGTAAGTACGCAGATTTAAGTTTGCTTTTATAAAATTTAATATTTTAAACATGTATACTGTTTAATCTTCTCGTCCGGATATTCAAAGTAGAAGTAATATTTTATTGTCAGGCAGTAATATTATACGTTACTCACGAGGAATTTCGTTTTAGTAAATGGATGAATTTATGGAAGATATATAAATATTTTCATTTTGGTTTTCATCAACTTTTTTCCATAAATTTTTCATCGGTTCAGAGTGCGATTCTGTGTTTAATATAGCTGAAAATAAAAAAGGGACGAAAAGGTAACCTTTGTTATTTATTTTTCGTTTATTAAATAATATTACTTACTCAGTTTTTCATAATTTATTCATTATTGGGTGCTTTGCCTTTAACCGAATACTACATATTATATTTATGCAAAGTACTTTTATGTTGAGTAAAAGCAATTGCAGTTGAAACCAATGCAATCAATAATTTTAATAAGGAAAAATGTACGATAGTAAGAAAAGATAAATATTCATTCTTTTTTAACTTGAAATGAATTGAAACCCGGTAACATTAAATACCTGGCGACTGGTTTGTAATAATTATTATTACTATGACATCAATGAAGCTATTATACGTTTAAATGAAAAGTAAATCAATATAACCAGAACATATTTTATTATTATGTATGAATGACAGTTCAGCCGCCCAAAATGTTTTGTGTTATCTACTGGTGGAAAAAGAATGAAATCTCTATTTAAGGCTTATCTATTTGTACAATACAATGGTTGACAGACATAAATGTGACTGAATATGTTTTCATTGAAATATGAAGACTACATATTATTATATTGTGTGTTACATTACATTGTTGATAAAGGAAAAACATTTTCTTTTTAAAAGATTTCATCACAGTTTTTTTTTGTTCGTACAAAAGTCTCTACAATTCGTACCTACTTACTTTAATAAGTTTTATGGTTTACTATATAGGCATCGTGAATAACCCAAAACGTAGGAGAACCACTATTAGGACAGAGGGACGACTTGTTTAAATTTAAAGAAAGTACCTTCATTCTGGAGTAGACGGGAGTAGGAGTAAATTTTCAGGAAAACCTTTTAACGTAATTTTCTGGGAAACCAAAGGAGATAGTTTACACCGCAGCTTCGGATTCATATCGCATAGATCAAGATTATAAATCATTGTTGGATAAATTTAAACAAGCGTTTTGTTCTACTATATATTCAACAAATATCAAAAAGACGTATTTTGACTTATTAGGTCATTTTTGATCAGATTGACGTCTCTTTTGTGTTTGTTTACTCTAAAGTTAAACGAAAGTCTTGTTTAGAAATACTTGGCAATTATTATTGAATAAACCGATATCTTAAATACACTTGGAGGTTTTCCCAACGCTACACTTCTCAGATTGACTGAAATATCCTGAATTCCGTGGTAATTAGGTACTAAACTATAGATGTTTAATATTTCAGTCTTATATAGATAGTATATTTAGTCTCTGTGACTATACTAGGATTTTTTTAAACTGGCGAACTAAGTCATAAAATGTGCGAGCAATAGTCGATCTTTCTTGCTCGCACATTTTATGACTTAGTTCGCCAGTTTAAAAAAATCCTAGTATAGTTTTCAAATATGTGTAATTGAACACGTGCTTGATTGTACAGAAATTACATTCCTGCAAGGTAAGCCTTGTAGACATTTATATTAAAATATTTATGTAGGCTATAGTTAAAAATATCTTTGATATGATTTGCGATGATTAACAAACAAATTTAACGACAGATTATATAATTTATTATTTTAATGGTATTCTATACACACGTGTGATTCATATAAGGTAAAAAAAACTGATCCGTAAAAGGTATTCAAACTATGGAAAATAATCTATCTACCTTTCAGATAATAAGAAAGGGGTAAAATGTAATCTGCGATAAAACAATACATTGTAAAAGTGTTCAGGGTAATTTTTTAAATGGCACGAAAAGTAAGGGATGCGCAAAAGTGGATTTTACCCTAGATAGAGGTCGTTAGTCCTATTACTAAACACAACTAACTAAACATATTAACTTCCATGTAAGATCTTAAAAGGCTTACTTTATCGACATATTTCAATCACTTAGACTTTTGTAAAGGATAGGTTAATGTGAATTGTGGATTTATTTCGAATACTCTAGAGATTAATACAATAACATAAATTGTGCACGGTATCTTCTACTATATGTTCAATTCATTTGATACAAGATGAATATTTCTCATTTTATACTACTTATTACTAATTAGTTGCTTAGAATTCGATATCAAAGTAAACGAGTAACTTTAAAGATGAAGGAAGAACAATAATTATCATTATAAGTAGTAATTGGGAATATCATCAAGGAGTATATCTTATTACTGGCTATGTAATGAATACTTCATTTTATTTAATGAATACAATATTATAATTCATACCTCATCGAATTTATAGGGCACACTTAACAATTACCTAAAGCAAACGATAATAATTATTATTTCATCTTTAAATTATGGCCAACGGAAGGGGAGCCGGTAATATATTTCATTATATATAAATAAGATCACGTCTTGTCGCGATTTGAAACATCTGCTAGTGTTGATTTATTATTAAAACAATTTCGATTTCTTTAATAAGAGTTCGCCTTTGCGTTAATGTAATAATTTATTTCCATCAATTTGCACTCGAAAAAAAACATCGTAAAAGATGTAGAGCAGGCTAATGTTTCCATATTAAAAATGTGTTGGAGCTATGAAGAGGGTAATTTACCAAAACCAACAAATCATATTTCATGCAACGTAGCAGAAATGTTGCACCTGTTTAAGATACGTTGAGAACAGACAAGATTAATATATGAAACTTTTCTTAATATCTACATTACACGAGATATAATATTATTTATTTTTTATTATATCTTTTCTTTCTATGTACATCAATATTAATGTATCTCGTATCTCTCTCACATTTGGTTGGTTGGTAGAAATTGCCTAAAGGCAATAAACCCGCCATTTGTGCTACTTTATACCACAATAAAGATTATTTTATTTTATTTTTTTATTTTAATATGCTCCAAGCATTTTAGGTAGGTAACAATGAGAATCTTTGACATAAACAATTTAGGTAAATAACTTCTACATAGGTGTGTAATGAGATGGTTGGTAGTTCTCTAGAAAATAAATTATACTACTATTACTGTACCATCACGCCATATTTCACAAATGCAAGAGTAGCCGGCAGACCAGCTGCATGTAAAAAATATGCAAGTTGTTCTCTTGGTGCTAACAAATACTAGGACATTCACGATGATTGGCAAACCTCATCGTCGAGTGAAAGATTTAAAATGTATATACTGTTTGTTATGTATATAACTGTTGTTGTCTCCAGAGAATGCAAAAAAATATGTATAGTATATAAGAAACAATTAATGTAAATGTATTCTGTTAAATAAAATTATTATAAAAAAAATATATATATTATACGTATTAAACTGACAAAACTCATATATTAAAATATGAGATTAATTATTATATAAAACATAAACGTACCTATACATCAATGTATATTTCCAAAGTAGATTAAAAATAACTCTAATATATTGAAAATTCTTTATTAACAAGGAGGTTTTATTGCCTTTTAGCCGAGAAATTATTCAACAACGAAAAAAACAAAACCAAAAATTTAATTGAATTATCAATTCGGATTATTTCAATTATAAATTCAAAATTATTAAAAGTTAAATAACTAAATATAATAATGGAAATATTAAATTTCATTCAATATTTGCTGTAGCTGTGTCTACAACGAATAAAAATATACGAGTTGACTAAAAATAATATGAAAATATTGTTCAGTTTTGCTTTAAATTGAAGATTGCTCCTATATATTGAACATAGTTGTGGAGTTTTATTGGATGATATAAGCTTAGGGACCAGACACTTATTATTCTTTATATTCTCTAGAAAGTACCTAAGAGTGATGTATGAACATTCAATATTGGAAGTGAAGCACTTGAGAGATTGATGAATGGTCGATGGTTGGATAGTGCATACAAGATAATATTATTAAACTTTTTTAATACATACGACGAGAAAAAATCGCAAAGAAATATTTACTAAAGGTTAAATAATATATATATTATGTGAATGACTCACACATATTCGCACATCAAATGATATTATTAATAAAAGAATATTTAAAGTGTACCTTTAAAAAACACTTTCATAATACGAGGACAAACTGAATAATTATTTAATAATATGATTAGTGAGTCGTGATACGCGGGAATAATAGAAAAACGTGACTGCTTTTGAAATAATGTTTTATTTTATTACTTCGAGTTTTGTGATTCACTGAATTTGGAATCCAAATTAACCGTTCAACAAAATTTTCACGAAACTGTTCTTGATCGCGTTAAAAATGAGCTCAGATACACCATAAATGCCTTAACAGTAATCAATATGTTAGTATCGTGAATCTTAAATATGTAGATTAGCACCGGGGAAAACTAAACTCAGAATATTTTGATTGAAATTCCAAGTTTAAACCATCAGACTTTTGACCACTTACGCTTGAAAACGAAAAGAAAATTACTTTTCACAAAGAAATATTTCAAAGTTATAATTCAATAATTGGTATTAATGATATTGTTAGTTTGAGAAAACCTCTTGAAAAGTAGGTACTTGGTATCTATATATTGTCCAAAAAAGGTGGAGGAACATTCTATAGAAACTTTTCTAAAATACTGATCACTTTATACTTAATTGTCAAGAAGTTTGTGTCATATCATCTACATTCAGAAATATGTCGTTTGAAATAAATTGCATTAGTTTATTCCTTAAACAGATTAGAATAGAACTAAGTAGTTAACGACATAAGAAAAATGGTCAGTAAGTACTTTTTTTCGTTTTTTAAATATGTAATATCTCCATGTTGGTATATTTTTTTTACGAATTTTTTGACAAAATGTCGGAGACTGGATTTTACTTTCTATGAAGTGTAGACGGTAATCATATTTTTGATTCAATACTATTCAAACAGGTTAACTAGCGGTCTTTACACACGCCTTGTATACAGCAAGGAGTCGTGGGTTCGATTCCCAGAGTGAACGAAATGTTCCGGAGTTGAATTATCTATCTATTCCTTCACGCCGCATCCCAAGTGGGGTAGGCAGAGAGAACGGATCGCCATATAGATCCGTCCCTACCTACTTCTTTCGCCTCCTCTACATTCATGCAACCTCTCATGCACGCACGTCTATTTCTCTTACTCTACACACGGCCGTCCTTGAGAATTTGATCTACGTGATCAAGTCATGTAGTTCTCTGACGCCCGCGCTGCCTCACACCCGTTCTTTTAGACAAGTATATCCTCTTTGTCATTCTTTTCTCTTCCATTCGTTCCACATGACCAAACAATCTCAATTTATTTACACGCATTCTATCTACAAGACTCCTCTTGCATCCGCTCATTTTCCTAATATCCTCATTCCTCACTATATCACGCAACGTTTTACCAACCATTCTCTTCAGCGATCGCATCTCTACAGCATTTATTCCGCTTTCATCCCTTTTCAACCATGTCCAAGTTTCGCTTGAATACATAAGTGTCGGTACCAGAATGGTGTTGTGCACTAGCATTTTTACCATGTTCGACACATTGTCTTTGCTGACAACGGGTTGAATTAACTGGAATGATTAATTTGGAATGGTTTAATAATCAGAAATTTAATAATCATCTCAAGTATCATGGACTGATATGTTTCAACTAGTTTACAAACGTTTGAGTAAATATTATATTTCTCAAAGAGAAGTTATTGAGAATCTCAAATAAATTATCCATATTATTAGTATTCGAGTTTATTGATTAATATTGGCATTCGTAAAACCACTGTAAATTTGTAAATCAAATCGTAAAGTGTCCACCCCTAAACCTTAAATTAAATAAATCCTTGTACAAATACAGGTATCGTGTATATATCATAAACTTTTCTGGTTTGTTTCGAACAAATGTATACATAAATGTTATTAAACTATTATTATTTTAAGTACAAAGTCATGTTAATGAAAAACATTATTGTATATTTTAATACATTAATCGATTAGAATCATATACATATTAACCTGTATTGAAATATCTGAGAGTTAATGTCTGGTTAGATTTTATCAATACGCTTATTAACTTAAATAAACTATGTTTAAGTACCTATATAGGTTTGATTAATAGAGATTTGCCGTAAATGTAAACGGATTGACAGCATTTCTTCCAAGCACATGGAGATTTCAAGATTTCATTCAAAACGATTTTGATCCATTCAAGCTAATTCTTCTCATGATATATCAGCCACGTTATCATTTTCGTTGTTACGGTAGATTGTGAGAGAACATTTAAAATATGAAATATAATTTATTTTTGATTTATCTATTTCACACATTTTTTTTAAAGCCTCAGTTCTCACTCTCGTTCACAAAATGTCCATTCTTACACACTTCTATCTTAAACTTACTTTCACAAAGTATAAAAAAAGCTTTTAAAGCTTCAAATTTCAAAGAAGTGAAATAAATCTTATATGTAGTAATTTGTTACACAAGTATTAATGAGGGCAAAGCCGAAGGAAGTTCTATTATTCTTCCCAAGCCCTCATACATTATAATCGTGAAGGATTAGCCATTTCACGTTGTGCTACGAAACATTTCTAAAAATAACTTAATACTCATAGGTACATTAATATCTAAAGGCAGTGTAAAATACTAAACAACTGGGTCGGAATTTTATTATTCGATAGTAAGAGTTTATTTCTTATTTCGGTGTTTCTGACTCTGTCTCTGAGCGTTTTTCCCGCGATTGTATGTAGAGTCTTCATTTTAGAAGTTCGAAAGAGATTTTTTGTTCTGTTAGTATCTGCTCGCGTTTCGACGCCATATGCCATTATCGGCCTCACGTAGGTTTTGTAAATGCGTACCTTACTATCTATGCGCATATGTTTATTCCTCCATTTTTGTGAAATAAAATAAAATAAAAAAAAACAAATAAATATCCTCCACATGAAGATATCGTTCGGTGGAGCAGAAAGAGAAGACGGTTCTGGAGGGACCATGTGGACCGCATGAGTAGCGAAAGATTAGCCCACATCGCCGCGAACGAGACTCCACTAGGACGAAGATTGCCTGGAAGGCCACCTAAAAGATGGAAGGACAGTTGGTCTTCAGCGTCGCAAGAGGAAACAAATTCCGGACAAACAGGTCAATGACCTACTGCAAGCAGAAGAAGAAGAGTTTATTATTAAATTTGCTGCCAATATGTAATGCAATAAGTCGACTGAGCAACAGCTACTATTTAAAATATATGAATTTTTGATAGTCCAATTAATAGTTAATTTCCATATTCTCCAAATCGTCTCCCTATGCATTTTCATATAAAATATGGATTTATAATATTTAATTGAATTAAAAAGCTTTTGACAGCCCCCACAGACCAACCATATGGAAAATACTGGCCGCGTATGGCATCCCGCCCAAGGTGGTAACCATGATCAAAGCCCTGCATATGGACTCTGAATGTTCTGTCAGAACATCAAGTGGTCCAACTGACACCTTCAGGATCACCACTGGAGTCCGGCAGGGCTGTGTATTGGCACCTTTTATCTTTGCCATAATTATGGACTACCTGCTCAGAAAATCTATTCTGGGCCCTGGCGGTGTGCCTTTATCACAGCGTGAAAACAGTGAGACGTCTGTGGGAGTGCTGCACGATCTTGAATATGCGGATGATCTAGCCCTTTTTGATACATCTGTGGACGGATTACAGTGCAACGCTAATGCTCTTTATGAAAATTCTTTGTGCCTTGGCCTTCGTATCAACGCTGGTAAAACGGAGTATATATGTAATAGTACATGCACGAGTACTCACACCCCACTAATGGTTGGCAATTCCCAAATATCTCAGGTTAGTAAATTCAGGTACCTGGGAGCAACCATAACGCCAGAGAGTGATCTCCGGTCGGAATTACCAATCCGCATAGGAGCAGCTAGCGGGGCTTTCAACAACATGAACAAAGTCTGGAAGGCGTCTGGACTCAGCATCAGGACAAAATGTCGCTTGTTCAATGCGTGCATCATCCCAATCCTTCTATATGGCTGCGAGTCTTGGCACTTAACCAAGGCTCAAGAGCGGAAAATACTAAGCTTTGAAAACAAGTGTCTTAGAAGGATTTTGGATGTCAGATGGTATGAACATGTTACAAATGATGCTGTGCGCCGGCGCACCCAGCAGAGACCTGTAATCTCCGTAATACAAGAGAGACGATGGTCCTGGCTGGGACATGTTTTGAGAATGCCCAATGATAGTTGGCCAAAAAGAGCACTGTTCTTCCGTCCGCAGGGGTTCCGTAGGCCCGGGCGTCCCTCTTTCACAATACACCGTTCCTATGACAACGATAGCAGAGCGCAAGGAATGTCGTGGGAAGAGGTGACGCAATTGGCACAGAGACGCTCTGAATGGAGGAGGCTGGTTTCTGCCCTGTGCTCCCGAGAGGAGCGTTGAGGGCGATGATGATGATGATGAATTGAATTAACTCAACAATTTCAGTAACAAACCCTCTTTGAAAGAACAGTTTTCCATAAAACTAATATTAGTGCATTTGTACACGTATATATAGTTAGGTATAACTCATTACAATTCGTGCATCTGTATATACTCGTATATAGTTAGGTATATAACTCATGTCATAAAATATGGACCTAATTGAAAAACCTTTTACATATTCATGCATCTTTCATTAACTCCATATTTTTACCATAAAAATGTTATTGCATTATAAGTATTGTAAGCAATTACAAGGTAAAATATAACACATCTATTTTGTTATAATTGAGACATGGGTAGAAGTGGAATGTTGGTAATATTTACTAATAACAGGTTAAAGAAAGGTGATTTGGAGCAAGTAATATAATATTAACGCTCATATTACATCGAAGTAAATACTTGTGCCAAATTATAGGAGTGAAAGTATATAGTTAAATACGCGGGTTAGAATCAGAGCCTAAAGAGGGCAGTTAGTTGAATGAGAGGGTGGTAAAAGTAGGATATCCATTCTTTACCTGTAGAAGTTATGTAATCTAGATTATAACCTTTCCTGTCCATACCTCCCTTCTCTTGGTACGTGTCCAAAACACCCCTACTCTCTATGAAAATGGTTTTAGTCGACGTCGTCGGTCGTCGCTAAAAATCGATTTTTCAGGAAAATGCTATATTCCGCCAGAGGCAAATTGTATACTGAAGTAAAAGGTTAAAATGCCGTAAAACCTTTGAAAAAAGTGTTGCTAAAATATTTCATTATTATACGGTTCGTGATCTGAAACTACCCTTTTAAAAGTTTTGCCAGTAATCCAAATACAATGTAGATTACCATGATGTAGCTTGCAATCAGTATGTGTAGACACTTACCAATTATATATTTTAACTTGTGTACAGACAAACAGCCATACTTACTACATGTACATATATACATTTCATGAGGTTTTCGACAAACTTCTTCATATGGCTATTAAATATTTATTTATTTATTAATAAAATCAATTATTGTTGCCTTTTATATTGTATAATACAATATATAACTAATTACTTATACTATTGGTTCTATCACATATGCATTAATATACACACCATGTCCAATCCAATATATTGGTTAAAGAGATAAACTGCCAATGAAGGGTAGAGCAAAAATGAAAAAGAAAATGTTTAATTACATTGAATTTATCGAAGTTTATAGAAATACTTTGTTGACTTTATTAATTTTAATGTAAACTTTAGTTTTGTTTGACGATGAGAACGGAAGTTTTTGAAAGCTGACTCGCAAAATTAAAAAAGTTGAATGACTACATATACTGTATACTACATAACTGTATTGTTTTGTTGTTATGTATGTATGTTGTCTGTAGTGTACTGTTGATGCTTAATAAATAAATAAATAAATAAATAAAATAATATTGTTCCACTATAATGATTAAAATAAATTCATTCACTGTGTCGTTCGACTAAAATATAATAATCATTCGACTAAAATAAAAGCCGTTTTTGTAGAAAAACGCTAAAAAATATCTCAAAGATCGAAAATAGAATTTTAATGTTGATAAAGTTGATATCTATATTTGACTATTTTCTTTACCTTAAATAAGGATAATTTCTCCAAAATACCGAGAAAACCATTTAATTCAAATCAATGAATGTCCTTTAATACGATAAGGACATTTGAATTTGATCGAATTTATTATGTTAAATGCTCAAAGCGATGATTTCTTGAAAACCGTAAACGACTCGTGTAATTTAATAAGGGAGTGAATATTTTGAAGAAGTAAAAGATGTATATTTTCTTATAATTTTATCCTCTTATAATCTTGATAAGCTGGCTATCTTAAAGTTGTGTGAAAATAGTTTAGTGGTAAGTAGTAAGTCAAGTCGTTTTGACTTTAGAGGGAGCTTGTTTCTACCCTTTGCTCCTGAGATAATGAATGAATAAATCCTTTACAATCAGTATCTGGGATGTGATGTATAAATAATCGCTCACCATGAAATATTTCAAACATCATTTTATCATAGAAAATAGATGAACAGTACTCGGTGGAAGATCATATTGAATTTACTGAAAATAAGACACTATTATTAAGGGCTTTAATATGACTTTATTTGTCTTTAGCCAGCTTCCGATAGCTTCCGCTTTCATAATTTATTTATTCATTACTAGTTTATGTAACCCGGCATCGCTCGGGTTTAATTAAACAGAAAACCCTGCAAATATGTGAGTTAAAACGTCAAAATCTTATTGAAAAAAAACGGAGTGAGCACATACGTGGATAAAAGAAGTAAAGAGCTCTTCCCAATGAGAAAACTTTATTTTTGACTTTCTACATTCCCCAAATTAATTTACAAAAATTAGGTAGGTACCTACATCAAAAAAATCATTGCTAATCTCTTCTTACTGAAAAATCTTAAAGTTTGATACCTCACATGCCCATATGTAGGTAAAAAAAATAGGTAGGTACCTACATCGAAAATAGTGCTAAAATCCTCTTCCCAATGAAAAATCTCGAAGATTGATACCCCACATGCCCATGTTTAGGTAAAAAAAAATAGGTAGGTACTTACATCGAAAAAAGTGCTCAAAACCTCTTCCAAATGAAAAATATGCCTATATTTTATTTAGAAAAATAGACAGGTACCTACGTGGAAAAACTACTAAAAACCTCATCTTAATGTAAAAATTTGAAGATTTGTCATCCCAAATTTCTTTAAAAATATCCCATTTTGTGAAAAAAATTCTAGGCACATAAATGTTATATAATTGCCCACATTCGAATTGGTATTTTTGGTTTGCAGTAATACCTACATGCGTATTTGAGCGATTTGCTATGAAATAAAAAATATTCCTGTATTCCCAAAAAAAACCTTAAAGAGCAGATGTACCTATCTGCATCTTTTAATATTAAAGAATATTTTACTTTCATGCATGTAAAAAATATTAGGCAAAAATAAATAGGTTCCCACTCATTGAAAAATCATTTAACATTGTTTATGGATTTTATAGTTAAATCTATTTTTTTCATACAGCATAGTTTTCTATGATTTCATAATGTCTTCCATTATGAAAATAGCCCAATATGTCAAAAATATGCAATTTTTACTCACGTAATTCAAGAGTCTTTATCATTAGCAAACACGATATTTTGCTACGAAAATAAACCCTTAATATTTAGTTTCAGAATTGTTGTATTTATTGTTACATCCATTTTGAAATTAATTCAATACTGATTGACATCCACACTTCTGAGCAAGTGAAATCCAGTTTTCAACACAACAGACTGTGTTACATACAATAACAATGAAAAGTGTTTGACTGTGAATATTGCTATTTACTAAACCTTGCATATATTTTTCATACATTTTGTTGCTAATTTTGTGACATGGTCTCATTAGAGTTGTAATATCTTTACCAATATAGAAGATAATTAAAATGTTTTTAGCCTTAAACCTGCCCAGAAGATAAGACCTCGTATAGAGTGTATTATTTTAATTCGGTCTTTCCTAATTTCGGAGTCCATTAAGGACATACGAACATACATACATACGAACGGACTCAAATATTTATGTGTGAATTTAAACAAACAATATCATAGAAGAAATATAAAAAAAAAAACAATCAATACACAGAGGGCCAGTTCATCGCAATGGTAAAATCTCTTCCAAATTAAAACACATCATCAAGCCGGCAAAAAGTGGCGTATACATTTTATTACATAAACCTGATGATAAGAGCGGAAAAAATCGAAAGCAACTAATGAAGTCCAGTAGAATTATTAAATAATAATTTCAATAAATTCACACATTGTCGTAGGTACTACGAAGTTACATAGTATCGTGATTCATAGTGAACATTTTCTTTCCAATACTTGCTTGATAAATTTGTATCGTGTAATTCTTTTTTTATATTAATGATATGTACACATTATTAAACGAGCAAATGTATATTGATATTGGAAACCTACAACAGGAAATTTTTACATTATTTATCAATGTAGGAACCAATGTAGATAATCAAATTATGTTGAATTATATACATTAGTAACCCACGAAAATATGAGTAAACAATAATAAAAAATTCAAACCTACATAATAATATCTGTAATTTGTAGATATCTACGTATATAGCATGAAATCTCAAAGAAATTTTGCCTTATACCGATACTGTTTTTTACCACATTTTTGTACAGTTCTGAAACTTAGACGATAATAGCCAGAGAATGATACAAAATAGATACCTACATAAGACGGGATGAAGAGGTAATGTGGTGTTCTCACTTTGGCGAATATCGCCAGGCACCAAAATATCGCCAGCCATTTGAACCGTGTGAACAAAATGACAGCTAGTCTGAAACGATAAAAACCAGTAGAAACGATATCGTCTCGAGTTGACCACCTTCCAACATTTTCGGACGATTGAACGATTCGCGCATGCGCAGATGTGCGCGGCGTTCATATCTATGGTAAAAACTTCATAACCTATAAATTTTATAAATGTTTTCCGCTTCGTGACAGCTGTTATCTTTGTTGTTGGTTTGTGGCGTTTGTTTCCTTAATTAAAAGGCGCCTTATAACCTCTAGGTACTATAACATTTTCGACTAAAAATAAACACTTCGCGATCTCCATCTCGACGCCATTTTGAAAACAGTGTCAAAATCAAAACGCATCTGACAGATCGTTTCTATATCGGTGGACTTGTGTGAACAGGTGTGACGATCAATGGGCGTACGGCGAATTTTGTTTTTTCGCCTGGCGTTATATTTTGAAATTCGGCTGGCGATATTCGCCAAATGTGAACACCCCATAACATGACTTCTTGAACGTCGCAAATAATGCATGTCAAATTGTATGAATACACACGAAGAAAGATAGTTTTTAATATTTTCGATTGGGAGTAAAATAATTTTGGTGTGAAGGTAAAAGATAAAGTACCAGCGAAAAGTCTAAAAACAATATTTTTGTAATAATACTTTATCATGTTTCACCATTTAGAACTCTTTTCGAAAGCACTTCATAAAAACGAGCCTCACCTGGAATCGAGTGTAGAACAATTCGGCACAAATTGAGTCACTTCTCATTACAATATTCTTGATGTTCTGATATCGCCGTTATATATAGCTGTATACCATAAGGGATGGTCATAATTATTATTGAATGTTAAAATCATTCGAAGATGTTGTGATAAATAGGATGGAATGGGGTTTCCTGTAGAATGAGTATTGTATGTATGTGAGTTTTGCCCCGAGTAAACAATGTCTCACTTACTAAAGGGCAATTGGTGTGCAGTCACATTCAATAAGAGAGATATTTTTGATACCTTTTTAGCTGCTATGAAATATGCTTAGTATGGAAAATTATCTATAGGTATGTAGAGGCTTTTTTCTAAATTTTGGTATAACCATGTGACAAATGATGCTGTGCGCTGACGCAACTGGTAGAGATCTGTAATCTCAGTAATACATGAGAGACGTTGGTCCTAGCTGGGAAATGTTTTGAGAATGTCCAATGATAGTTGGCCAAAAAGAGCACTGTTCTTCCGTCTGCAAGGATTCTGACGGCCCGGGCATCCCTCTATCACAATAGACCGTTCCTATGACAACAACATCAGAGCGCAGGGAATGTCGTTGAAAAAGGTGAAGCAATTGGCGTAGAGACGCTCTGAATGGAGGAGGCTTGTTTCTGCCCTGTGCTTCCGAGAGGAGCGTTGAGGGCGATGAATGAATGATTTTTTCTAAAGCAGCAATTAAAATCTGTTGGTGAATTTTGAACAATAAACAGGTTACAAAGAAAATTGAAATGCAATAACTTAGTAAATATCAAAGACATTATAATACAACAAAAAATTGTACTATTTGACCAAATTCAACCATAAATATGCTCTTCTCTTTCAACAAGGTCGATATTTCCATCAAAAAATATGTGTACCACGTCATTTATAACAAACCGGGTGTATAATGACCGTTTTTTATTAAATTTTCAGTCTTAAAATAATTTAAGCATCATTACACAATCTTTAAATAGTTGATGAGTCAATTTAATAAATTAGTGATAGTATACTTCGGCGTATTTATTTCAACAATACCTCAATTTTGAAATTGGAATACTATTTATTTCAATATTTATATCACGTATAACTTTTTATTCATAACTATGACAATACTGTAGTAACGAACAATATTGATAAAAATCGTGTTAAATCAGTAGTAGGGTGCGGATTACTTATATATTTTGTTATTGTAACTAACGCGGTTTGTTGTAATAATTGATCGAATAATGGTGTAATATTTGTTGTGTAGTGGAGTGTAAATATGGGTCTGCCTCACTTGTAACGCGACTGAGGAGAAAAACGGATATTACCTATTTACTATTCATTCATATCATAACATTTTGCATGGGTGGGATCGACTATGCGGGTAAACTGTAAGAGTAGATACCTAATAAATATACAAGCCGTTCTCTTCGTATCAATAAACGCAATGATGTTTAGTATGGGTAGCACACTTCATTAATTATGTTAACTCAGGTTAATTATGTTAAATGTCAGGTACCTCGATTGGAGAATTATGTTTGTATAATATTACATTGAAACAAATCATCTTAATAAAGTGGTGGCTTAAAAAAGACATCGTCACGTTATCACCAATGGATTGTATCCACTATAGATATAAATAAAGGAATCTTTTTTTTTGTAAATATATGGTGTACCTAGATACTTACATATTTAATGCACGCAATAGGTATATTGATGAACGTATAAATTCAGTTTTGAACATTATATCTTAATGAACATTAAAATTCAGTATTGCATAAGGAATTTGATTACATGTTATTAAAGATTTATGTAAAATCATCTAAATAAGCGATTGTATTACCATCAATAATAATAGAGTTTATCACGAGTTAATAATTACCTGCGTATGGGATACACCTGATATAAACAAGAAGTTATTCGAATATTGATTGTTTTCTTCATTGTGTGTGGAAACAATGATTAGAATGGATTTGAACAGAATGTATTTAAGTTTAAATATATATTTATCGGCTTTTCATTTACGCTGTCACGAAAAGCAGTCAGCGAATTTATCGCGAACCATTGTAAATCAACTCGTATGTATTATGTTGTGGTGAAGTGAGTGGAACTCTTAAGGTTACTATATACCTGTAAGACCTGTACACATAGAGGTAATTACTTGCCATTGTGCCATAGTAGCTGTAATGTGCCTCGTAAATTAATCTGATACAGCTATAAAATGGGTGTCTGAAGATACTTCGTAACAATACATCTCGTAATAAAGACGATAAAAAATTAAGATAAAAGTTTAATAAGCATCCGTTCGCTTTTATTAAAAGTATAAATTATTTTAAAGACAGTCACCGCAGCAAAATTATTAAAGATCTGAAGATGCTTAGATACTCATATAAAGGAGCACTTGAAAAGGGATAACTTTCATAATTGTATCAACCCTTATTTGATATTTTTGTGTTAAATGTCCATTCATCTTCCCCGCCTGATGTCTAGAAGAGATAATTTCAATTGCGAGAGTTTATTACTCCTCCCTTAAATAATAATATGCTTTTAGAAGTGCAAGAAAGGCTACAAGTATGATTGATTAAAATAATCTTGGAATAATAAAAAAGGAAATAACAAAATACTGAGAAAAAAATATTCGTTATATTAGTTATGGGACTTCTTTGGACATTATTTATATGATTAATGTTTGATACCTAATTGTAAAAAAACTGCTAAAAATTAAACATCTAAAGAAGTCTATAACATGCAAATTTGCAAGACAAATATTTCATACGTACTTATGTAAATATTAATTAGAGTTGATAAAAAATCGTATTACCAATCAGTTTTGTCTTTCGCCTTTATCCCCATTATTCTCAACTTTTATCACATTCTTGACTACAACTGTATTCACATGTTAAGTTTAGCGACATTGTATCTGCGATCAACTCAATGAGTTTGGGTTTGTGTAGGGTTTCATGCCCTTATTTAATGCTTTCGAGTCGACATGAGTAAAGTCGTCAGCAAACTTTCTACCCTAAAAATGGACTACCTCAAGGATCTGTCCTGGCACAGTTGCTTTTCAATATGAACACCTCGGATATACTTAACACCATATCGAGGAAGTTCACATATGCAGAAACAATGAAGATTAATTCGAACCCACATAAGAAGGTTGTCACACCATTCCATCTCAATAATAAAAAAAGAAAAAAGAAGTTTATGTGTTCTTTGCTGAAAACCTGCGTAAAAATTAACCTTGTCCTAAATTCTTGGATGTTACGTTAGACAAGTCCCAAACTAATAAAAATCATATTGAATTCCTCCGACAAAAAGAAAAGAGCAGAATAAACTCCGCTGGCTGTGGAATTTGGGAGTCAAGCTATGATCGACCATAAGAAGGATGAATCTAGCCCTAGAGTATACTTAATCATTAGTATGACTAAAGAGTGCGCAAACAACTCATAGATATACAGCCAAATGAAACTGCGAGGATTGTCAGTAGTATTTTGAATCCAATTCCTCTACCTCAACTCCCAGTACTTTCATATTTGCCGCCTAGCATATCGAACGCTTGAAGAAGAATTGCATGAAAAAACATCAAATAGCTAATTATCAAAAAATACATTTTATCATATTTATCTAATCATTTCATCACGATATTTTCTACAACTATAATATATAGTCGGATAGTCGACGGACTGAGTGTAAAATGCGTGTAATGTAGGTACATTGGTGTATTTCTTCCTAATTGTGAACTAAAAAAATCCAAAATTCGAGATACTCAGCTTGACTTATCACGAGAAATTTATTAGGTTAAAGTTTCAATGGGTCAGACATGTTAGTCGCAGATAAAAATGGATTGGATACCGATGACTAGAAATTTAGATGACTTAAAATATTTATTTTGGGATATGATACAATCTATTACTTCATTTTTGTATAAACGTACTAATTTATAAGAAGTATTTCTTTTTTTTTCCATAAAGGTCAAGGGACCTTGCATCCCTTGTGTCACCGCGACCATAAAAGATCTATTGTGACATCCTTCTGTGTCATATCTCACTCTCAAGACCTATCTATTTAAGAAGTATTTAAAAACAAAGATAAATTGATGTCGCTTTTTATCTATACCAGCGCCAAAACTGCAAAATAATATTTGTAAAAACAATTTTCAAATTATTTTTGCTGATATCAAATAATTACAAAACGTAAAATCATTGTATTCATACGAAGAATGTAATCATATTTGAATATTATAACGAGTGAAAAATGAAATCAGCGTTGTTTCCTCTCATTTTATGTACCTATGTAGGACTATTATTATTCATAAAGATATTTATCTACCATAGAATAGGATAAATCGAACCACATATAAATAATAATGTGTATTTGCATAAAATTTAAAAAAAGCAATGAAACATATCATTTAAACTCCTATAGTTACTACTTTATCCTCTTAATCAAAAAAGCTTATAATTATATAATACAGTTCAAAGCTTCCATTATGGGACAAGCAGAAAGAATCGGGCACCACCAAATCATATCCTTGAAAGTATTTCACTTTTGTGCAGTTCCTCATGCACCTGTCCGTTCTGTATTGAATTCTTCATAAAAATAATTTGACTAAAGAAATTCATTTGAGGAGATATTGCTCATGATATTGAAATGGGTATAAAATTTGAAATATTATGTATAGTTTGATAATATGATAGCACTACTCGTAGACACAGAGAACGAGTCGAACAAAGTCGTGGAAAGAATGGAAAACATATTAAAAACAAAACTAAATTTATGGTCAGCGGAAGAGATGAGATGAGAGCAAACATTTGCACTTTTATAATTGGTTATAGATAATGAGTAAAAATAATTGCAAACAATGAAAATGGTTCTATATCTTCTCATCATAAAACAAGTAATTACATTGTATTTTATATTTTTGTTTTTTGCCATCTGGACGTATTAATAGATTAATTTTTTTCTTATTTTACTTTTTGTATGGCTTTGGCTTGAACTAATTTTCTTAGATATATTCACAAATAAACATGGTATATCTACACTTGAAATTCTTGTGGCTATATAACCCAACGAACAGA
This sequence comes from Athripsodes cinereus, assembly GCA_947579605.1. Taxonomy (NCBI): domain Eukaryota; kingdom Metazoa; phylum Arthropoda; class Insecta; order Trichoptera; family Leptoceridae; genus Athripsodes; species Athripsodes cinereus. The sequence goes on from OX388329.1 coordinate 15,087,736, forward strand.
TTTTATATCTTCGTATTATTACCTACATTATTATGTTTCGTCTAAAGGTAGCGTTTCAGGGCTTTAGCACACCTCCGCCGCGAAATAGGGAAAGCGAAACCGCTGAGCGGAGTCGTAGTAGCGAAACCGCTTTTAGCTAGTACATTTGCGCGGAACGCGAACAGCGAAATCGTGATACCGAATAAACACTATTACGTACGCAGTAGTGTGAAATTAGTGGAACTTAATTAAATAAATAAATACATAAATAAATAAATAAATAAATAAATAAACAAGTTTATTACATGCAGGTGGTCTACTGACTATCCCACTTTATCTATCTATACTATCACGGCTTTCCCACAAGTTTATTACATGCAGTTGGTCTACTGACTGTCCCACTTTATCTATCTATACCATCACGGCTTTCCCACAAGTTTATTACATGCAGTTGGTCTACTGACTATCCCACTTTATCTATCTATACCATCACGGCTTTCCCACAAGTTTATTACAAACAGAGTAATGCCAGAATAACGTCATGTGGGTATTGGCACGGAGAGGACGACTATTATGTTTATTAGTGACTGCCCCATATGTGGGAAATTTCATGATGATATAGATAGAGAGAATCTTACATCATTATTTAACCGCAGACCCACGCTATTTCGACGTTTGGTCATGGTTTCGCTCCAAAAATCTGTCGAATTGTACAAATACAAAAGCGGCACAAAAGCGAAACATCAGAGACTGCGAAAAAACAGGCGGAGATGTGAATGCTTATTTCGTAATCTATGGCGAAACGGTGCTAGAAAGAGATAGATGTATAGAAAACAGTATGTATTTGAGCATGCCATCTCGCTCTTGCGTACGACGCACACGAACTGACAGATTTAAGCGGAGCCGCTTTCTCGATTCCGCCGCGGAGGTGTGCTAACGGCATCAGTAACGATACATACCTACCTGCTACTAATTGAAAACCTATTGTGGTACTACATGCCCACAATAGTTGTGTGTAAAGAAAAGATTTTATTATGTCAAATACGAAACGGCCTTAGCATTCGAAATAGGCATATGTCACTGGCAAATAAATAATTTTAGTATGTATTAACCAAGTTTTATTGATAAAATCTACCTGGTTACGTACAGTCGTTAGTGCTAACGTGTCGCGACACGAATAAAAGAACAATTTTCAATTTATGTAAACTAGACCTTGTAATAGAAATTGAATATTGTCAATTTCCTCTGATTACGTATTATAACACAGCCCGTATTCTCTACACATAATGAGCGGAGGTACATCTAGACTTGTACACTGTATAATGTATCGACTACCCAATCTGCATAATCGACTCGGTGGGGTGTGATTATGAAAGCATTGTATTGTATTGATTTATTAGTAAAACCGTATTCGTTAGCTTTTGCTGATGGAGGAATCGTGTTGGAAATAACAACAACTTGGAAGGTAAAACGCGAATTGAACTCTACACATATATTTTATTCAAACTCCAAAGCACTTTCGCTCTGTTAGAAATAGGTTTATTTGAAAATATTGATCGAGGAGAAATACTCACGGTTTCCGACAAAAAAAATTCATAAATTCAAAAATTATCAAAAAAGCAAACATAAATATCTTCATAACTAAGATAATGTATAGTTTATAAAAGGACAAATATAAAAGATAAATTATTTTGACTTTTAAGTATTCAAATATGTTTGATTTTGAAATAGTTTTTACACAATTTCTAAGATACACCTGCACATGATTTTATTCAATTGTTATTTATTACATAAGTTCATCTTAAACAAATTAGTAATATTGCATTCTTTGTCCCGAACAAAATAATTTTCCTAGAATGTTCTCATGTTAATTCTATTATTTTATGGAATAATATGGATAAAACATTCACACATAACCTGCCATTAAGTCATAACATTCTTAAGAAAAAAATGTTGGATTATATAATATCAATATTTCTTTACAGATTTACCTACCCTTACATTACATCAATTTTTTATATTGCTTTGTATACAAATAGCATAGTTTAAAATACCAATAGTTTATCCATCCATCGCATCATGGATTCTCCCATATGTGGGTCTACCAGCGGAAAAACTACTTGTAATATACATGCAAGTCCTCCTTGTCGTACCAATTAAAGTTCAGACAGTTGTAGAAAAAATATTTTTCACAAAAAGCTTCAAGCTATTTGCCTTTTAGTTAACATTTGCTGTGTGACATACTTATTTATTTATTTATTTATTTATTCTTTACTGTACATTAATTAAAAAGCAATTACATTATAAGGAAATAGTAAATGAACAGAATTGAGGCTTCAATAAATAATGGAAAATAATGAAAACGTGAGAAAGTTCTCCATGAAACACTAACTTAATTATTATAAATACTTTTGGTACATTTGGATAATTAATTATTTCATAACGATGGCAATAAAAACTAATCTGATATATTTGACACTTTTTTGGTTTCAAATTTTTACAAATACGTAGCTTTTATGGTAAAGACTATTTCACATAATTGTAGCAAAGAATTTTTCACATATGTATCTATGGTAAGGTACCGGCCAGTGTTATTATGGAATATGTAGTGTAATTGGACACGAGGCAATTTTGAAAATTTAATTAAAATAATAATGATAACAGTAATAATAAACGCCATCTTCATTCTTGATTCAATGAAAATGAAATTCTTCAATGAAAAACCTTCTTTGTGACGACAATATAAACCTAAAGCTGAGACAAAGAATGGTCAAATGTTATGTATGGTCGGTCTTACTTTACGGTGTAGAGGCGTGGACTCTTAAAGTTAATATAATTAACCGCCTTGAAGCGTTTGAAATGTGGATCCACCGTAGAATGCTAAGAATATCCTGGACCGATATGATAACAAACATTGATGTTTTACGTAGAGCCAATGTAAATAGAGAATTGTTCACCACTATTAAGCTCCGTAAAATATCATATTTTGGCCATGTAATGAGAGGTAGCAAGTACACTATACTCCAGCTCGTCATGAAGGGGAAGATCGAGGGCCGCAGAGGGGTTGGCAGAAGACAGCTCTCCTGGCTTCGAAACATTCGACAGTGGACTGGTGTCAGAACCGTGGAGGAGCTGTTTCGCGCCGCCCAGGACAGGGAAGCTTTCTCTCAAATGGTCGTCAACGTCGGGGGGACCCGGCAAGACACATGAAGAAGAAGAAGATCTTCATTCTATATTTACAATAATAGAGCTAAATAAAATAATTATACAAAATAAATCGAAATACATGTAAATAATACATAAATTAAATTGATTTAAATTACATTTACTCATTATGCGTCCACATCGATCCATTATTTATGTTTTTGTTTTAATGACATTCTGTAATTGTTTTAATTTTTGTTTTTGCGTAGATATCGATTATTTTATTAATTTTGGGCTTTTATTTTACGCTACAAAGATGTAGTGTGAATTCTTTATATCTATGAAAAGATTGTTCCAAACTCTAGCAGCATGATGGTGGAAAAAGGTGTGTAGGAATTCGTTGAATGAAGAGGAATTGCCAAGAGTCGATTATTTATTTATTCAAAACTAGTTACACGCTTAAGACAACACAAACAAATAAATACAAACACTTATAATCATAATTATAATGTTTTGGTGTTTACACTATGGAAATTCATTATTAATTTTTAACTTAATTAATTACAAAAACACTGTTTCATTTTCACTATAACTTTTTAAAGAGGACTGATTTAAGAAGTCTATGAATGGTTTAAGAAGTCCTTTTGTAAATGTTTATTAGTGTAGACGAAAATGTTCGAGGCAATAAAAATTATAGTGAAAATGAAACAGTGTTTTTGTAATTGATTAATTTAAAATTAATTATTATCATATTACAAGTGACCATGCATTGTCCAATTTAAAAGTGTACACTTATTAATTTGATATTTTTGGCATAGATTGGCCGATCTACACGATAACCACTTATTAGAGCTGGATATTTTTAATTTATCTCCACTCGCATACAAGAGACAGGTACTCAAAACTCTTACTACAAAAAATTTGAAACCTGTAGACATGTCTTGTTCCCCTTTCCCCACATCCCTTACCCTTCTCCCCACATCCCTCACTCCCAAGTGATCTCATATCTTAACTTTTTTCTATCTTTTATTAATAATTTTCATTTTCTAACGATACAAATTTTTGTACGTTTTTTTTCTTCTTTTCTACTTTGTATGTTTCAAACTATATTTTTGTGTGTTAGCGATGGCTGCTTGTGTGATATTCTAGTGTGAACAGATGAATGAGCGGAATGTGTGTTACTTAAATAACTGACTTAACTGTGGTAGGTACATGTTTGTGGATGACAGCTGAGTTATGAACGACTTTTTTCAATTTTTGTAAACCATATTTATAGTTGTTATCTGTTATGTGCTTCTACCCATAAATAAAAAAAATATATTAGCCCATAAGATTGCCACATTTTATAAAAAATAATAATTATAATAAAATTATTTATAAAAATTATTACTTGGAATTTTTAATGGAAGTCCGTGAGAACTAAGATAACTTAATCGTTGGAAAGAAAATTGGGATGATTCATGGCCTAAGTTGGCCACTCAAGTTCACATCGAAACTGGGAGACGTGATGGTCAGAGAGCATATACTCGCATGTTGTAACCAATCTAATTTAGCTCTGAGCATTTTAATGGCATTAATGATGTCACAATCGAAATGTGAGTGCAAGAGTACATTTTTTTTCCACGGGCACAAAGTTTTTGAGTTTTTTGTTCCCTATGTTTCGCTCTCTATGGAAGACAATATTGTCATATAATAATGATTTTCTAACAAGTTATAACTATGCACACGTAAAGAAGTCACTGAGATAATGTGAAATCCCAATAAATCACTTTTTGGGTTTCTTAAATAATATTTGATGAATAACCGTTGTCAATTAGCTAATTATTTTCAAACTACCACAAGTAGTTATGGTAATTTGAAATAAGCGTTAGGGTTAATTTCTAATTCATTATAATATTAAATACAAACGATCAAAATTCCGTGGGGCATCCTCAGAGCTATAAGTTTTATAACTTCTTAAATCAGAAGGGTACAGGCGTGGGAAGTACCATTAAAATATACAAAGTGTAATAGCAATAATAACATTATGTATGTAGATATCTACCAAGATGTTTATACGTGTGAGTATGAGTATAATGCTATTCAGTTTACATACATGAGCGTGGGCGATTCGTGGAAGCATTGGGGTGAATTCATCTATGTACACATAATGTAGTAATGGTATGTAGATTTAATAGACAAAGTGTTTACCATGAAGGTTGAATTTGCTGGTTCTGTATAAATGGCTCAGCATAATGCTGTACGCCATACTAAGGTCATATTGATAAATAAATAATTGAAACAACAGATACTAAGAAATTATGTATAGGTAAATATGGCCGCAGAGCATAGGAAACAATAACAGGAATATTGTTTCTGTTTTTTATAACTTTATCCAATAATCCTTCATTGTGTGACAATGCAACAAAGTGAACACATTGTTTACTATTCTTCAATGCTTTCTTCATATTGCGATATATTGTTTGACATATTATCAGTCGTTATGCGGTTTTATTAATTTGATTCGCTGCAGGCATGCGATTGAAAAGACGCAGTAAAATTGATAAGTGGGTACATACTAAGAAATGCAATCATCTGTTTTCGCCACAGGAGATAATATGTACAATGTACATGCGTCGCATTTAAATAGTATAAATGAAAGAATGATGCGCTGTATTGATAAAATCATTATTTGCTTGCGGCTTATTACTTTTCTATTGTCACTTTGTAGCAGTTATGTATTGAAAATATATGTATACGTATATTTAATTGTCCTTGAATTAGAATGAAAGTAAATTTGAATAATTTCACGGCCGCTTCAAGAATATTTACTGTATAAGTATTTATTGAAAAAAGTGATGCTTCATTTACATATTATTGTAATTTAATAGAAGTGAATGTATCTTCTCCATACAATATTGAAATATTTTATGAAGAATTTCATCGTCAATGCCTCGTATACCATATTATTTTTTGATGTACCAAGCACAAATATTTATATTTATTACAGCAGTGTATCATGTGCTGGAATATTAAAGAATAAACACAAGAGAAAGAAGACAGATGATTATGAGTTTTCTTCGCCCTCGCCTTTATCCCATTTACTTGGGGTCGGCTCTCCTAGTCCTCATTTTCCAAGTTTTCCGGTCCCCTGCATCCTCCGAGCGCAACTTTGCCACCTTCATGTCCCTGGCAATTGTGGACATCCAGGTGGTCACTGGTCTGCCTGGTCTTCTGGGTCCTACTTCTACGTCCATTGTCTTTTTGATCATGTTATCCTGTGGTAGTCTCAAGATGTGCCCGTACCATCTTAATCGGTTTTCGGTTATTTTTTCACCGATGGGAGCGACTTTGAAACTACCACGGATATGGACGTTTCTCACCCTATCCATCCTTGTTACACCACCAGCCCATCTGAGCATTTTCATTTCATTGGTGTGTAGAGTCTGGGCGTGATTATGTTTTAGGGCCCAACATTCAGATGAATAAGTCATGGTTGGTCTGACCACAGTTTTGTACACCTGACCCTTGATTTTTACTGGCATTTTCTTGTCACACGGTACACTAGAAACAGATCTCCATTTCATCCATCCAAGCTTTGAGCGCTGTGCAATGTCATCGTCAATACCACCCTTTGCGGACAATATTGTGCCGAGGTATCTGAAAGATTCGACTGTAGGCACTGGCTCATTCTGAACAGATGATTATAATAAATTTAAGATATTCGGAAAGTTGGCAGAAATCCTTTGTCGGGTTTTATTTACTTATAAATGTCTCAGTTGTTAGCTTTTATATGCTTGTGCAAGGGAAGTATCAGGACTTCAAAATATTTCAAACGTTGTTTTAACAATTTCCTACATAATCCTTCAGACCTTCAACACATTTGAAATTTCCTGTATAACGCTGTCTCATTACCTACATAAGTACATTACGAAACAAAAGAATATAATATCCACCTTTGTTTTCATCTCTAGTCTAATCCGTTTTGTTTGAAAAGAAAGGTTTGAAAAGAGTGTTTTCATAGAGTGTTTTGAATCATGTTTATAATTTAAGTTAGGAGCTTCAGTAAGTAAAAGGCACATTGCCATATCTTTTATACTCGTAGTAATAATTACAATACAATGCATACATGAGTAAGTTACACAAGACTTAGATTGATGATCTTTATCAGGAACTGCACGCATTCTTTGTCCTTGTCACCAGTGAATATATTACCATATTAAATAAAAGTGACCAGCCACTATTTACAGTGTTGCCTTTTATGTGTGGATGTAATTTGACATTAACGAGATACAATAATCGTCCATTAGATAGTATTAACGTAATAGGCATGTAATCAATGTTAATGTAGTAATAGAATTGTAGGTATGAATTGTGGTCAATGTATAATATATAAATAAATATTCTGGAAACGGGTATCTATTCAAAAGATATATCTTGTGTCAATATAAAATGACATGTCCGATACAAATAGGTACGTATCAAATATATTTGTACGAGCTTTTTATATAGGTATACCTACCTATTTGAAAGTAAAAAAAAAGCCTTTTTTATGTGGTCCCCGTGTATATATAAAATATGAAAAAGGGCTTGTATGAAGATGGATGCTTCCGATGTTGTTTCCATTGAACTGCAACAGATGTCTTTCCGGTTTGAAAGCACAGAAATTGTATGAAATCGTATAAAACTTGATTTCAATAATGGAAAAATATTGAGTTGTAACATATATACAACTTTAAAAAATTTCAAACTCATGTGATAAGCATGACACAGAGGAATTGGGAATGCTACCTAGGTTTAAAGAGTACTCTTAACCAAGCCTGAGTCGATTCATAAGCGTCGAAACTCTGTGTTGTGCACTCCTTAAGGAAGTTCACATATGTATGTGTATCATATACAACATACCTACCTAGTTAATACCTATTCATGAGTGAGTGTGATCAATTGGAATGATTAATCTGGAGTACCTAGTTCAAAATATGTTTGACATCTACACTTCTAGTAAGTAAAAAATCCAGTTCCCGACATCCAATTGTGTCAAAAAATTCATAACATAAAATGAATAAAAACGTTTTGCTATTAGGTACACTTTACTGTTTATTGATTCTCATCGAATATTTAACAAATGTTATTGTAAAATAATCACATCAATTAAATTATAATTCGTTTCACAATAATTGGTATAAAATAGGTACTTCAGTGTTGTACCAGTTTAAATTTAAAACTAAGTACTACTACTGCTATACCATTACAGCATATCAGCTGAATGAAATAAACTTGCTGTTGTCCTCTTCAAAAAATCAAGGCATTCAAGATGGGAGGCAAACCTCATCGCCAAATTTAAAATAAAAACTTCATAATTTAAATCAGAGGTTCCTAAACTTCATGGACCACTTTAAAAAATTTGCTGGTTCCGGTGGACCCCCTGTATTTCTACACCCCGTCGCTAAATTTTCGAAATGGTATAGGAATTTGAATATTTCAAAAACTCCTCGGTTTTATTAAAGAATATTTTCTTCCAGTAACTTTTTTTACAATGTACCAGGTATTTGTACCGATGATGATGATGATTTCGAATGATTTTATTTTATTTTTTGACGCCGTTTAACAGTCCCTAGACTGTCTCAAGGGCGCCAGTGAAGAGTTCAGTTTTTAACTATTGTTTATGTCAATATCTGGCGCTTTTACCGAATATCCGATACTTTGACTATGGATTCGTGGATCCTCATTTTTTAGTCCCGCCATCGTGGACCTTCATTATATTAAAATATTCATACCCGTCGACTCTCTCGTGGACCCCTGGGAGTCTACCTGGACCACATTGAGAATCACTGATTAAAATGCCAAGTAACATATTATTGCGTGACAAGGCGAATTCTAGTTCATTCAAATACATTTATTGAATGCTTGTACATAAACGTATGAAAAATAAAACCGTGCTGATTGGTACGACATAAAAAAGATATTAGGTACTTTACACAAGTTTCGCTAAATTAAATACCATAAGAAAGAAAAGAAAATAAAAATGGAAATATTGCAAACAATAATGAAGGTACCTAATGATCTCTCCTTTGGTAAATAGAAACCAAAATTACCTGGTACTAGATAATAAATATCACCTGAGAAAAATACGTTTCGCATTTTTTTTCTTAAATTATGAAACAACTTACCATTTAATTATAATTATTCATAATTAACTGTTTACTTTCAAATTTACAAATAAATTAATATATTATTTCAATAAGCTACCTATATGTTTATTTAATTATTAATTTTAAAGTGAATTGTGTATACCTTCGAAAATGGAAAACAAACAAAAGTTAATTGAAAAAGCTTATTTTCATAAGTAAATAAATAAATAAAAACTTTATTGTTTATAAAAACATGTTTACAAAAAGGACATTTATTCAAGATGGGAGGCAAACCTCATCGCCAAATTTAAAATAAAAACTTCATAATTTAAATCAGAGGTTCCTAAACTTCATGGACCACTTTAAAAAATTTGCTGGTTCCGGTGGACCCCCTGTATTTCTACACCCCGTCGCTAAATTTTCGAAATGGTATAGGAATTTGAATATTTCAAAAACTCCTCGGTTTTATTAAAGAATATTTTCTTCCAGTAACTTTTTTTACAATGTACCAGGTATTTGTACCGATGATGATGATGATTTCGAATGATTTTATTTTATTTTTTGACGCCGTTTAACAGTCCCTAGACTGTCTCAAGGGCGCCAGTGAAGAGTTCAGTTTTTAACTATTGTTTATGTCAATATCTGGCGCTTTTACCGAATATCCGATACTTTGACTATGGATTCGTGGATCCTCATTTTTTAGTCCCGCCATCGTGGACCTTCATTATATTAAAATATTCATACCCGTCGACTGTATATTGATGTTTAATTTGTCTTTTTTAGTTAACTTTATTTTTTAAGTTTTTAAATGATGTGCTTGGAAATATTGTGTAGTGTTTTTACAGAATATTGTAAGTTCTTTTTTATTAATAATTTATATTCTTGTGGTTGTTGTTTCAGATTCTTATTTGTTTATGATTGTTGTGATATGTTGTCCACTGTCCAGCAATTAGGTTTCACAACTGTCAAGCTGGCAGTGATATATTTATTCAAATTAAATAAAATAGTTTGTACGCACCACCTGTCTTCTAATATCGGTCACATTCCTTCTTTCTATGTCCCTATCGCATTTTCTAATCCTCGCAAACGAACTTCCCAAATACAGTATACTTATTCAATTACGTGCTCCAAGCATTTATCGTCAACCTTTTTTTCACAAATCGTTCATTCATTCTCTAATTCAGACACTAACACTTTCGTCTTTGCAATATTAATTTTTAAAGCATTAGAACTGCAACTCTAATGTGAACACCTAACAATCTCTTTTAAATCAATTTCGCTTTCAGCCACTACCACCAAATCATCTGCGTACATCAAACCATCAGAAATATTCATAACGAAAACAAATTTTTGTTTTATAAATGTCATAGGATATTTACAAAATATATTTATTTATTCATTCTACATTGATTTAAAACTGTTTCATGCAGAATTACATTTAATTTAAATGTAATCAATATACAGAGAATGAGTTTATCGCAAAGGCGAGATTTCTTCCAATATACACCGCCAGAGTCTTGTAGCACGGAGATTATAGACTTCTAGAGTGAGTGCTATGTATTTCTTTGAGGTATCAATGTCTATTTACCAACTAAACAATTATCATACGGAATCATACCTAAACATATATTAATGCAACAATTTTCAAGTATTACGGCCTAAATACTTGAGGGTATGATAGAATATGAATTCTTTCAAAATGTTAGAGTATTTTGTAAGCAAATATGCGTGCTTATTGTAAGCCAGCAATGTGGGTATATAAAATTTAATTACTTGCTCTCTAACATACTTGAAATTAGTTGAATATTATAATATTGCGTTTAAATACCGCGTTCATAAGTGACTTTTATCTCGCTCGAAAGGAATGTTTGTATGTAATAGTAACTAAAACTAGTACTTTTACAGATGTATGTAGGTAATAGTAATTTACAGTTTGTATGTAATAGTAACTAAAACTAGTACTCATGGGAACACAAAACTTCTCCATTCAGAGCGTCTCTGTGCCAATAGGGAACTTGCACTCGAGAGGAATATTTTGTGAAATGCATTAATTAGGTAGAAAAAAGGTTATACATCGATTATATGATTGAGATGCTTGTAGTGTCGGCATTTGTTATTATAATCTTAAAATACTAGGTATCTGATTTACAATAAAAATCTTTTGGTTTTGACACAATGACTGTCAGAAACTCACTCGCTGTGGATATATTTGTAGATGATCGATGACTCAATTTAGCACAATTTATAAATTTAACTTCTGTGCTAATTTCAACCAATTTTTTCCAATAACATTGGACAGATTTTTTAGCAGGATCTTCACTCCGACCATGCACCCAGTACAGAAAAGTAATGGCGTATTTAGAACCTGTAATCACTAATCGAACCTAAGAATAATGGAAAATTGATAATAATTGCTATTGAATACATGTAATTATTACACAATGTTGTATTGCACTTTACAAATTAGTAATAACATTATAAGACAAAGTTATAGCGCCTACCAGCGGGCTTATTATTATATGCATGATAAATATCCGATCGCCCCTTGAGAAAATCGTTTTCCGTCATAATAACTAAATTAAAAAATAGGAACTGATGTATGTTTATACGTAAAATATTAATCATTTGAAGTTTTTGGCAAGAAAAGCGTTCAAACCCAAACCACAACAGTAAATAATCTCGTCAAACTAATAGATATATACTACAAAATGTACTAAGCATCTGTAGACAGAGATCGAAGGGACGTATGAAGTCATCAAAATGGCGCTTTCGGATGTGGCGTTTTCGCGGAAATTCAAAAATCGAAATTTCAAAATGCTATAAAATAGAAATTAAGCAACGTATCGAAAAAAAAATACTGATATGTGTTACTGATTACTTTATTTATGATTCTAAAGAATAAAAAAAATATGTGCAAGTTCCCTATTGAGTCGCATCACTTTGACTTTTGTAGTTAATATAAATGAAAGGGATGAAAGGCGCCTGCAAATGGAGGGATAACATGTCAAAGTTTGCAGTTGGGGTAGACCGAAAGGTAGGAACCAAGCTGCAAAGGAAGAGGAGGGGTTTTAGCCGGTAGAAGTCCGACACTACCCGGTCTGAAAGGCCGGGTGTCCATAATGGATTTCCCCTCCACTAAAAAAAAAGGTAATATAAAAGTAAATGTGGTTCGAACAGCATAGCACATTCAAACACTGGCTTAGAGTACCGTTATTTTTCTATCCTTATTTTCTATCCATTTTTAAAAATCATAGTATCTACAATAAAAAAAAATATCGCTAGCAAACTAACAAATTAATGTTTCACGGATTATCAACTAAGCATCTAGTAAGCTGGTTTCCCTAATTGTGGGAAATGACATGATTATATGGATAGTCAGAGAAAGAAAGGAAGAGAGAAAGAGAGATTACAAATCATAATAAATATCACCGGTGGTGACTTAATGTAGCTACCTTTCTAAAGTGAGAAAGATGCTAAAGAGGAAAATAAAGTATTTAGTTAATAAATATTGTAGCAAACAGGTAAACTTAATTAAAATAAGTGAACTAAATATTAATAAATATTGATGAGCCAGAAATAGGTGTTAATGATGACAATAGGGCCAATTCTGAATCATAATGAACTAACTAAACTAACTAATAATAGTTGACTAAAATTAGTTATTGTAGTACAAATTCGTATTTACCATTAGTTATGAACTATAAACAACTATAAACTCGATAACCATCAAGGACAAACGGTAAAATCTATGGGATAAACTAATATTAGTCGGTGATGCCGCAAAATAAAATGTTTTTCATGTTCCGATTTACATTTCTGGCAACAATATAATAGTTGTCGCGCATGAAATGTAAAATTTGCCGCTATATTTTGACGTTCGTATTTGCGTCGGTGGTGGTATATTTTACAATTTATGCATGCTAGGAGTTGCGAGGGCCCTAAAAATATCCATTTTTTTTACTTATAATTGAAAAAATAACCTTACACTTCCAAAATATAGCAATATTTTGCTGCAAAATGACAGCAACTAATAATAGTCGCACATTAAAAGTCGCGAATAAAATTCTGCCAAATCCAACTTATTTTAGTCTTCGGTAGTCAACTTAAATTTCATTCTGAATTCGAAATTTAAGTTGAACAACGAAATTTATAGTGGTATTAAGGTGTCAAAACTCGCTCATTCACTGGCTTTTGCTGACATTCAGGGCTCATTGCGAAACCCAGTGCACTGGCGTGAACATTAAATAACTCACCATCTCATTTGAAGACTAACATACTGACGTTCATGACAATTGTTACTAACTCAAGATACCTACTAACACAGCCAATAATGACTCATACGCAGACGGATTTCACTCATTGACATTGCTAGATTATTCTCCAACCATCTTTCTATTGTAATGTGTGGTTATTTTTATAATTGACAGTATTATTGAGACATGTTTGTAAATAATTGATTTTGTTTGACTAGTTGTTTTATTCATTTATTATAAGGTTTTAGCTTTCTTTTTTTTATTTTTGTTAACTTCAATAATTCTATTGTTCTATATCTCATTGGTATTTCTGCCACAACACAGCCCTATGGCTAGTGTGGAAGACATTTTTTATGATTGTATTAAGTATGTTCAACTGTGTTATTATGAAAATGTAAAGACGGTATTATTTGAATAAAGATTATTATTATTAAAATGAACTTACTAACTAAATTAGTTTTAGTACGGAAAACTGTGAATACAAATTAGAACTAACTATCATGACTCAACTGTCTCGTCACACTTAGTTAGTGCAACTTAACTATTTTATGGTTCAGATTGGCCATGTATAAGTAAAATAAGAAATCACAATATAAGTTACATATAAAATATCAGAACATTTTCCCATCCATATTGTTTAAGTTCAATACAACGCGAAGGTATACCTAAAGTTGCTTAATACCTACATTACATAATGCTATTAAGAATTATACCTGGTACTACTTGCTATCGCTTTTTTGATCGAATCTTTGAAAACTATAAGATATTAACGTAGTTTTTTCCCTTTAAACGTAAGTTTTCTAACAAACTTTATTCGTTTAGAAATTAAGCTAATACGCTCCAAAAACTAATTCCATTAGTTACTTGTTATACGAGTATCAAGCGAGTTCAACGAAACGTGCAATTTTTTTTCAATAATAAGAGATAATAAAAGTAGTAATATGAAGGCATTAGTTACCAGAGCATTGAAAAAGATCTATATATAATACATAAAGATATAGGTACTAGTGATATTCCTATTTAAACGATTGTATATACTGCTATGCTTGTTTCACACAAAATATCTATTGTACGACAACATTGAAGAACCCACCAATGACCCGGATGGTGCAGAAGTCTGGGGCGTCCATTTATCCCATTCTAAAACAAATAAATATAAGGTTTATTTACTGATAATCCATCCTCAGGAATAAAATGTTATGTATTACAGAAGATGGTCACAGTACTGACGCCAAAGTTAAAAGGTGAGTGTGATTTCACACAACTATGCAGTATTCCCGAAAATACAATTATTTCCAAACGCTGTTTAAACCTAATTAAAAAATAAAAAAAACACGAGAAAAAGTGTCTCTTCTATAAGAAATATTTTCACATTTGATTTCATAGTAAAATTTTACGATGGAAGGAATTGAAAGAAATTAAAAATATATTTGAGAAGATAATAATTACGAGTTTATAATTTATGATTCTCTCAAAGTAAATATTTTTTACAAGTTATTATTTATAATAGTGATTAACGCGCTTTTCTGATTTAAGTACGACAAAGAGATAATAAAGAAAAAATTCCATTGTTTGTAATCATTGGTCCATTCACAAAAATAATTCTTACTTTACTTGAAAAGAAGTAAACAAAATGGGTAGATACATAAATGCTACTATTATTAATAACAAAGGACTTTCGATCGAATAGACGTACTTAAATGTGGTAGGTAATTAATTTGAACAATTTGTTTTGTATGTCTTCTACAATATCTAAAGGAAATGACATTTATATTTCTAACTTATTTTTGAGTTTCACTCGATGAATACCTACACTATGTATAGTTTTGCGGAAATTAAAATGAAGACTTTGAATAAAAATGTTTCTGAAAGAAATAATACATTTACTTATTTAGTTTTTTTACGTATCGTTGGTTTCAGAAATAAGTATCACAATTATATTTTTTAATAACATTAGAGTATTGAAATGTATTTCTCAATTTAGATCAAATGATCTGATTAAAAAAAATTGCTTCGTAAGCTATACGTATTCCAAGAATCAATTGATATTTTTCAATTAAATTTAAATATGTATTGGAATTTACTAAATTATAAAAGTAAGCTTACAAATAGGTATAAATTTGAATAAAATGACTTATGTGACGATGGTGTAATGTAAGTAGACACCTTATATTTTCCCAAAGGAAGTTTGTAAATGTAACATTTCATTTGGTGATAATATCTCGTATCTGTATATTACTGATTACTGCAGTCCAACAGAAACTAATAATAAAAAGCTGTTAAAGAAACTAATAGTTTCATAGTATAATAATAGTAGTTTGTTAATTTTATAAATGTTCTTGTGTGAACTGTTCTCAGTAACTTTTTCTATAAACTAAAATACTATTATTAAAATATTATTGCATAGAATAAAATAAAAGTGACTTGTTTATTAAAGTAACTAACTGTATTATGTTCACGTTATTTAGTTTATATAGCTCACTTATATTATTAGTAACAAGTTTAAAACAACTCCGGTCGTAGTAGGTAATTGTTGAATTGAAAATTGTGTACTTATAGTAATAATACTGCTGGCTTTAGTCATTTCTAAAACTTTCTATTAATGATAGCTATTACTAGTACCCAAGTTAATACCACCGCCTAATTTCTATGATGATCCTCAATTGTACGTATGTACATGTTTCTTCAGATTACATACAAAATAACTTCTTTTAATCCTTATTATTTTGAATATTATATTATATATTAGTAACGTTATACGCACAATGATAGTAACAGCATGGATGTACTATATTGACAGTTAAGCATAATATTTTTACATTTAGTATG
Source organism: Athripsodes cinereus (assembly GCA_947579605.1). Classification (NCBI taxonomy): domain Eukaryota; kingdom Metazoa; phylum Arthropoda; class Insecta; order Trichoptera; family Leptoceridae; genus Athripsodes; species Athripsodes cinereus. Next base: position 15,104,051 of record OX388329.1, read on the forward strand.
AAAATTTGGATATTCCTCAACTTAACGTAGGTTTTCGCGAAATAAGTTAGGTATATAGTTTAAACATTATCTCAAATATTCAGTGTGGTATTCGAGTTATCTATTTACATTTAGTGAGTTCTTTTTTTGGAAAATACTCTTGTGCAGAAAATAAATGGTTAAGTTAGATCAGATAAAGAATACTGTTCCTTCGGAAAACATCAATGTTTTTATCTTTTTTTATCTCAATATTCAAAATTCTAAGGTGTGAGTATTATGACGTAAAATGTAATCGTAGGACATGTAGAAGCGTTTTGCCGAATTTTATTGATCACAATCGATATACTCTTTAGAGTTAAAATGAATATAAATTGCGCACTCTCTAATATATGTAGTTGGCGAAGATGGAGAATCATTATGAAACGCCATGACAAGTATCATCAATACTACTGTAAATTACCCTCTGTACGGCTTAAAAGTAAAAAAAAATTCACGATGGCGGTTTTAGTCAGCCGGTCCATCAGACCTGCCCAAAGGCCCACCCGTGAGAGCAATTATGGTTTGAATGTGCGAATAATAGGGTCTGGCCAACTATGTTGACCGTGCCTTCTGTGTGGCTGGTCCGTTGCTGTGGAACAAAATTCCCTATGATTTGCGAACTCTGGAGAGTGTGGAGGTGTTCAAGACGAGGCTAAAAACCCTATTGTTCGGGAGGTGTTATGATTCTTGAATGGGCCCTTGCGGTGGTTTTTCTACAAAACGGCGCATCATAAATAAATTGTCTAGTTATTATTATTATAAATAGGAGTCTATGACTCTATCCGGATGGGAGGTGGGTCTATCTTCAATGTACGTATTAAAAGGGAGATTGAGGAGAGAGTATAAAAAGATTCCCAGGATGGTGGTGTTGGTATTTAGTAAAAGCATAATTATAATAATTTGATAGGTAACTAATTGTGATATTGGAACTCGGCATTAATATTTTATTTCATAGTAAACTTGTGTGGAGGACAATACGCCACCTACTTTACAAAATATAGTTTGGTACTTTATTGGATTCTTATAATACAATAATTAAAAAAAATATTTACAATTTCCATTACAGAGAATATTGTACTTTTTATATAGGTATATCAAATATATCCCGTGGAGCACCCGGTGAAGAATTGGTCTCCCACTCAACGTATGTTTTCGAGTGTCCTGTAAAAGGCAGGTGTTCCAAAAAAATAAGACATTTTACATCTTAAATTCAGCAATGAGGTTTGCCACCCATCCTGAATGTTTTGATTTTTTATTGGCACGGAGAAGACAGCTTGCATGTTTATTACATGTAGCTGGTCTGCTGGCTGCCCAGTTTGTAAGATATGCTGTGATGGTATAATAGTAGTATAGTATAATTATATAAAAAAAAAAACAGTTAAAACGTTCGCTCAATTCACTAACGTTAAATTAATTCACTGTTACGTGTAATGTTTTAGGATGTTATGTAAGGATTCATATGCATTTTTATGCACTTAACGTGCATTACGTGTATGAGTTTCTAAGAAAAGTAATATTAACTTAATTGAATAAATTTTATCTCTAAGAAGTTTTCACGTCCAGCTATTTTCACGTTGGCAATAAAAACAAACTGATATTCAATATAATATACATAGCGACGACTGGCATAATAAATGTATTTTTTTTTTATTTTTCAAGCCAACAGGATAATATTACAGACAATACACATACATATATTTAAAAAATAAAACAATTACAAACAATAAATATGCAACAGAATGTCCAATTTATAAGTGTCCACATACAATCCCTTTTATTTATAACAGAGATCATTTGTTTGTCATAGACAATAAGATAAAAATATATGAACAATAATGGAAAATAATTTAATGGTGGAATATAAGTTTGATAAAATTATATTATTTTTTTTTTAATTGTAATCTTTTTTTCTTTTTCAGGTGTAAGAGGAATGGTCGACTAGGATAACAAATGAATAAAATGTTCTGCCTACTATTCAACGACCCTTGACAACGACAAAATGTTTATAGTTCAAAAATAATTTAAAATTGAGACCACGGCAGCTAAAGACACTAAAGGGGCTGGCGCTGGGGACGCAGGGAAACTAAGGAGAACCCTTTTACTTCAGCGTCATCCCAGCTCCTATGAGCAAGAGCCGGATGATGATACTGATCCAAAAAAATCCAAATTAAAAACATCATATATTAGAACTTCTTCTTCTACCGATGAACTAAATTGTAGTAATCCATTTATAGAAGTTCCCGTCGCATTGCCCACGCATCAAAGTTCGAAACTAGGAGAAAGTGGTGAAACTTCTAAAACTTTGCAGCATTCCACAAGTAGCAAAGATAGTCATCATGAAAGTACGATCGCTTCTAGAACTGCATTAGCTAAGAGTTCATTCCTTCAAGGTACACCTGTTCATAATCTTTCATCCGCTTCAATTGACGATAGTGACAATGAACCTGTTGCAAGTATTAGAGTTCCTTTACTTAAATCTACATATGTTGAAACGCCTTCGTCAACAGACGAACAAAGTTCATCGTGCTCAAAAACAAGTTTTCATGAGCTTCAAGAGTCTGATGGAGAATTTTCTGAGAAATCAATCGATATTCCGCAAACCAGAGTTGATCCACCTGAATCTCCAACTTTGCCGACGGAGAAGAAAGTCATTCCAGAAATAACTATTCATAAGAAAAATAATCGTCATGCACCAACTTTATCAAGATATCGAAGAATAGAAAGTGAAATAGATCCCTTAGATAGAGACAAACTTACACCTCAAATAGAATATAGTTCTTGTGAATTCCTTTTAAATGACTTTGAAAAGGCTGAACCATCTGAGACTGCGTCGCCGACGATTTCAAATTTACAAACACCGGAAAAAGGCATTTGTCCAAAAAGTCTTAAAATATCAGTTAAAGATGAAGTCAAAGAAGAAACACCCAAGGCTTCTCCAGAAAATACAAGTGAAAAAGATCCGCATCGATTCTGGCTCACAAAAACAATGTCTAAAATGTTGGATGATAAAACACGATCATCACCAACTAATACCATTCAAGAGAAAAAAAGGTCAAGATCTCCTTCTAGTTTAATAGAATTTGCTCAAAGAAAATTACCAAAGTGGGCTAGTTTTATAAAGAAAAGTGAAGATGATTGTGAATCATCATCTAAAGCTAGTACACCTGATTCATCGAAACTAAAACGAAATGTCGTTAACGAGAAATCAAAATCAGCAGAAGAATATGACAGAGGGAATAAATGTATTCCTCCAAAACCACATTCATCTGAGGAGTACGACAGAGAGACTCGTTATAAGGGGATCCTTCGAAGAAAAGCAGTGGAAGACAGTGTGGATGTTATTGATGGGGAAAAATTACATACCCTTTCCACTTCTAAAGGATCTCGAAAATCTCCTGAGACTACGGAACCTCGTTCATCGAACAGATTATATGCCTTTCCTTTTTTGGGAAGATCAAAGGAACGAAAGGATTGCAAAACTGAAAGTAAAGTAAAACATAAATCTACCGAGTCTGATAACATGCAGCTCTCTCCAAGAGAATCAGAAAAAAACGAAACACCTACAAATAAACGATCTCAATCAGATTTACGTAGTAAAAGATCACACAGATCTGAATCGAAACAAGCATCATTTGAAGAGAAAACAAAATCATTTTTCAAACAAAAATCAAGAGACAAAAGTAATGAGTCGTCTCGCAAAAATTCAGTTAATTTTGGGACGCTAAAGGAGAAATATAATAGATGGGCTAGAAGTGTTAAGGAAGACAGTGTTAAAGCTGCTTCTGCAGAAACATTGGAAGGGATGGGCACAACAGTGGATGGATTTGTGCAGGGAGAATTTTTAGCAGCTTCAATGAGGATTTTCCTTGCAGTCTCACCACCTTTTGCAAGATTCCCTGTAAGTATAATACTTTTACAAGTGCATAGAGAAATATACCAAAGTAGATTTATTTATTTAATCATTTTATGGATACGATTGATTGAATATCTGCTTTAAGCATAAATTGATTTTTTTGAAATAGTACATTTACAATTCCTTGTTAGTTTTGTTGAATATAGTTATAGCAGCTGGTATATGTGATGACTTTCTTGATAAAACTTAGCAGAAATTATTGGAAATTCTGCAAATAAAATCTCTATTTCTACAGGAAACATCATAATTTTTGTTACATCTTAATGATTATTTTTATAAATTTGTACCAATTCATTTTTTATAATTTTTTACTATTGTTGTCTATCAAATTGTTTTTTGTTTCACTTTGTTATATGTTTAGCGTGTAAAAGGCTCACGTCGTGTATAGGTGATAAATAGATAAATAAAAATTCTATTTGAAACACTTGAAGTAGTAGGTACCTATAAAATTATTTAAAATGTCCCGTTTTTATGATATTTAGATGGGTGCAAATAATTATTATTCTAAGTGCTGTAATACAGGTTGTAAGGTGTTAAGAATATTATTAATAATAAAACTTGGGGATGACGATCTATATTATTATTATTAACCTTTTTATTTTTTTTATAACATCATCAATCAATTTTGACAAATTTGCTGACAATTAAAATATTTGTTCCCCCTCAAAAACTTGTTAAACTAAAATTGACATTGTATAATACGCAATATCGGATGCAAACTAATGGATAAAAAATAAATAAAAGGCCATTTAAATAAAAAAAAACACATATTATATAGGTAGGTACGGTACATTAAGTGTTTTTTTTTTCTATACAGTACTTTTGAAAATCAATAATATCTATTTTATAGCTTTCATCTTAAAACTTTCAAGAAGGACTTTATGGTCCCGGTGAGAAAATTGTGCACTTTCAATAACGCTAATGATTTAATACATTTTATGATATAGGTAAGATACATTTCGTAAGATCAATACTTGCCTATATATTCATAGGTTATTGTAAGGTATTTTTGATTCTGGTATTACATATTATTATGTACGGAATGATATTATCTTCTAGACACAGAACTTACTTGGCGGTTCATAATACATAATATAAGTCTACATATAGGTATCCAAACAAATTTCGTGTTACTTACATTACGAGTATAATGTATAGGTGTTATGAAATGAGAACCCATAACCAAATTGTTTTCCTTAATATTCCCCAATGTCATAAACTTGACGAAGGAACTAGAACACAAATAGAAATATTAATTCCACACCTACAATATTACCATCTCCATGTAAACTGTTTGGAAACACTAAGTGTAAAAGTTAACATATATATTGTATCTACATAGTTTAGCAAATTTATTCTTAAGATTTTGAAATCATTTTAGAGCAAGGGTGGCCAACCCGCGGCCCGCGCGTCGCATGCGCCGTTACGTGTCTACGTGCTGCCCGCGAAGAATATGGACACTTTTTTAATAACAGTCGGAAAAAACCCTTTACTTTTTTGAAAGAGGTATTTTGAGAAATTATTCTTAAAGAGAACCGAGGAGTTTTGAAACGCCGCATGCGGCCTGTTGATGTCTATGTGCGGCCCGCGAAGCATGTGGACACTTTTTTAATAACAGTCGGAAAAAAACCCGTTACTTTTTTTGAAAAAAGGTATTTTGAGAAAATATTCTTAAAGTAAACCGAGTTTTGAAACATTTTTCTGTAAAATTCCTATACCATTTTGAAAAATTGGCGACGGGGGGGGGGATAGAAATTTTAAGGTCAACTAAAATTATTAAATGTTCTAATATGGAGAAGGTTATATTGTTGTGCGGCCCGGTAGGAAATCTCATTTCTAAAATTTGGCCCAGCTGCTGAAAAGGTTGGCCACCCATGCTTTAGAGTTTAGTAATTAGGTAGGTGGGTACTTCTGGTAAAATTTCTACCATTTAATGAGCCGGTTTAAGTAATATTTAAACAGTATTTTACAATATTATTATATTCGTGAAATAACTTTAAATAGACGTAATCAACTAATTAAAGGCAACGGTGTGTTAAAAACTAAGTAAAGGTATCCAACGAACTAAGATGGGAACGCAAAATAATCAAAAAGTTTTAGCTATAAATATTTGTTTACGCATTATAAAGTTTCTCGGGTTTAATGATTACATGAAATTATTAATTCATTAAATAGTTACTTTTAATAAACTCTGATTAGTGTTTGTAATTTTTTTTAGTGATGTTATGATACTTATCAATCATTAGCTAACACGAAGAAAGCGGGTTACCCGCTTTCAGATGCCTGCGTCTACCGGCGCCGAGAATGTTTACATGCATTTCAATGGACACGAACATAATATGTAGTAAAAGCAGGAACGCCGATTGCGATTTACTTTGCCGGCACTTATCGGCGCTGGCAACCTGCTTTCTTTGTGTTTGCACACTTAGAATGTGCGTAGATACTTGGATGATGTTGGAATACATAAGATGCTGATGAGCAAGAAATAGGTTATGATGGAATTATATTTCTCAAATAATTGAGGTCATTTTCCTCAGGGAAATAAAACGTCATGATTACATTATACCTCCCTTTCACCCAATTTCGTAAATTACCATTTATTTAAAGTGTTAGCGGTGCATTGCATGCATTGCATGCATGCAATGTACAAGAAATGTGATTTTACTTTGTTTCACTAATAATGAAAATAAAAGACATTTATTAAATTTAAAGAACTTTGTGAAAATTCATTTCAATATAAGTTTTAAAATGTTTAACTAAAACACTGTTTAATTTTCACGTATGATTTTGCATTTAGTCAATTAATAATGACCAAATACAAAATCATACGTGAAAATTAAACAGAATTTAGTTTAATATTTTAAAACTTATATTAAAAGATATTCTATCAAATTTGATAAGTTTTTTTATGGAAACATATATTATAGATAGGTAGGTACTCCATGTACATAGAAGGGTGATTAAGAATTAGTATGAAAGGGATTACCAGTAATAATTACTTCAGCGATATCCAACCATTAAGTTCCTTGAGCCACATTAGGAACAAGCTGAGATGTTTTTACCTTTTATTTAGGTCCACAATCCACAAATTTCCTATATTTGGCTTTGTTTTATAGTATGGACTTTTTTAAGTCTCAATTATCAAAACTTTGTATTTTAATTTACCTTGCAACAATAAATGAAAGTATTACATGTGCGATTCCCCTTTTGATGAGTGACTGAAAATTCAAAATAGATCTCTGCATTAGCCTGTAACCTGTAACTCATTTCCATCTGGTATACCCTCTATTCCATAAATTAGTCATCACTTCGTTATTGGTTTCAAATTCATCATTTGCAACTTCATGTGTGATTTTTTCATTTTTGAAGTCTACTTTTTAATTATTTTTTTTTTAATTTTTGGATTAAATTTGAAATGGATTTAATTTTCATATTAACATGCGTGTATGGAGAAGTTAACTAATTGCATGATATTATAATTCAACAGTAAACTCGCAGATTAAACATTGAATATTAAATAAACATGATGTGTTTTATTGCTATGTAAAATGATAAGAAATGTACAAAAAATTATTAAATAAATTGTATGGTATACAAATACAAGACATCTAAACTTTTCGCTGTCTCCATAATAATATAAAACATACAACTATTGTTATCTCCTCGTCATTCTGACGTGCGACATTTCATTTGTTAACCGTTGACATTTTCATAAATAAAAAAATATCTTTCCAGAATACAAAAAGAAAAAATTATGGCAGTCGGTGAAACAAGCAGTGATGCAGAAGTGTTCGGTATACATTGTACACGTTGTGTTAAAATCACTCGTCCATGTAGCGTGCATGAATAATACGCATCACAACATTCAAATAAAATAAGAAACAAATATATGAAATGGAATCAAATATGTACAATGTTATGATCTTACTGAAATTAATATTTTTAAAAAGCTGAAAAAATGCTTCGTCCTTTTAAAAAACAAAACGATTTATTTTTCACCTAACTAATATATTAACTGAGCCTTATACATTTTAATCAACACATCGTAAAAATAAAAAGCTTTTCATTTCATTCAATAACGCTTTTCTACAATATTTCTGATACTGACTTTTTCTGTTCTGTTTTTGATAGAAAGTGGCATAAGTGATAGAAGCCTTAATATAACAATATGACAATAAAATAATAGGTTCATAATTACTTTAAATTTACAAATTTCAATGAACATAACAATATATTACAAAGTAAACAAAACAAAACAAAAAATACCGTAGGAAATTATCAAGGCATGACTCGGCAACATGAACCATAATCTTATTTAATGAGACGTAACATGATGAGATCCTAACATTTTGGACTTCAAAACATGTTTACAATTTGAATTTCCAACACGAATATTATATTTTTATTTTATTAAACCTTTAATCATCGTAAATGGCCAATGTGGCACAGAGTAAATGTCTTTCTTTTGAGTCACAAAGTATCTAATTCTCGGCTAGGGTAAAATGAAAAATGACCTTTGATATGGGGGGGTGAGAGAGATGGTGGAAGAATGGTTTTGGTTGAGGATAAAATAAATAAAATATTATGCCAAAAATGCCAACGGCTGAGACTCTACTGGGCTACTTACAGCACTCCAGGAGTTAAAACAATAAAATGGTCTCGATTAAATTATACAGTGAGGCTATATAAATTAAGAGACGACAAGTTATCTGTAATTAAGTGGACAAATGTGTAAAAGACAAATTTAGATTCAAATAAACATTTAATTAAAAATAAAAAAAATTCTTACCACTATTACAAACACACGTTTAAATAGCAACACAATACTACGACTTACTCACTACCCCGTATTGTCTGTGCACATGTAATTATCCCAATAAAAAAACACTTGATTATTATTTCAATTAAGAAACGAAGCACTTTCAAAATAAATTAATTTTCACTTTACGCTGACGAGCAAACGGATCCCACGTTGAGGGGGCCTCAAGCATGAAAATGCTTAAAGGCAAAACCAGTTGAAGAAGGCGCCCCTGGGCGCAGTGCTGGTAGGGCGAAGCCCTACGTCCGAGGCTTCTGGAGGCAATTAACAGCCTACACAGGTACGAAGTTGGCACGTCATGGCTTCAGGAGGAGAATATCTCAACTCAACTGAAGCCCAATGACTAGAGACACTTGTCTCTCTGAAGGTCAGCTGATGAGTGATGGCAGGAGCGATCCTTATACCAAGGACGCCTGTTTACGACTCGCTGATGATAACTGACTACTGATCACTACCGATGACTGGAGGAGACTAACTCTGTTCAAGGACATCTCTCTACTACCCTTGAGTGGGGTAGGGGGGGTTGGTCATGTACTCCTACTATGATGTGATTCATCAACGTGCAGCGCCGTGATTGGCTAATGAAAATACAAGTACACGCCTTCCCGCAGGTACCATTGTATTACGAGTCCACCTGGGCTCTTGTCTGGATTCCAGGAATTATGCCATGATAAATATTTACAAATAAATTCGGTATTATAATAGCGTCCATTGCACTGATCTAATTATTAAGTAATTCACAAAGTGTCTCTTTCACTGATATCATATTTCTTGTGTCCTTTATCACCATTATTATTATAGCGTCTTTTCGCACAGCACAAATAACACATATCTTATTCTATTACATAGCACAATACAACCCTTTAGGTAGATAATTAAATACTCAAACTACGTATGTTACAATAAAATTAGAATTCATACCTAAAGAGTCGTTTACATAATTCAAAATATATCATCGATATCAAAACTCAATAGATCGAAGTGTAGGTATAAAAATCCAACCAAGCCGACACTATGAAATAATAACAATACGCAGACATTCTAGAATCTTCATAAAATAATTTAAAAAAACAATTAGCGAAGTACATAATAGATACGGCTCTCAATCCTTTGTCGCATTATTCTTTTTATTGCCCCTGTTGCTATGTAGGTACAAATTTAAATAAACAATGATAATATTATTTTGAATGCACGAAGATTATCAAACAATATCTAATAATAATATTAATGCAGGTACCTTTTAAGTGCAAGGGATATTTTTAATGTTTGGATTTTCAGATTTCTCATGAACTGCATTGTTCAATATTGAATTCCCGTACAACTTTCTAAAAACCAATTATTATTTTAATGGTAACTTTTCGGCACAATAGACAACTACTCTGGGCATATCAAATCGCCACCCATTCCTTGTCGAAAAGTTATCCATTCTTTATAAAACATATCCCATAGTAAAATTTCAAATACAATACAATTTAGCTAGACTAGCAATAAAATTCAAAACAATTAGCAAGTAGATAGGTGCACACACATTTCAATAAAATAATTAACATATAAACGCGTTTCTTCTTTAACATTTTTCTTTAAAACCAGCTCCATTTCAAATTATAAATATACATCGTCAAACATATCTTTCGTATGTGACCAAAACAAACATGGTAGATGTGACTCTTTATGTAAAACGAATATTATATGCTTCATACTTCTCATCAAGCATGCTTGTGACAGCAGACTGGGGACTGGTTCTTTCAGTTGCACATACATCTCTAACAATCATTGGACCTCACTGTCCCTCACAAAACTCATTAACATGGACCTCACTGTCCACACGACGAAATACATTGGAGAACTAAGCAGGACGGAACACTCATCGCCTCTGTGCTTATCCCATAATAAACAAAACATATCTTCATACACGCAGAATTACCATCTTCTTCATACACGCAGACTTTCTCTTCAAAACACGCAGAATAACTCCTCATCTTACAAATAACTCCCAGTGTCAACTAAGAATCCCTCACACATCTCTGTCACACAAAGCATCTCTCACCTCTGTCACAACTTCCATATTCAGAAAAACAACACTATATTTTCATACTTCACACATCCAACATCTACATATATTATCTTCACTCGTTACACTCGCTGGCTATACCAAAACCAATTCTCTTTCCCCTTTTTTTTAAAAAAAAATTATCTCATATACGAATTTATCATATATTTCACACATATTTCGAAGAAAAATAATGCACACGTAGGCATAAACAAAAGTTGCACCTACCTACCTACGTAATGAGAAACATTTTAAACAAAACTATACCTATCTATTCATCCTAATTTATTCCGGGCGCCAGAGATATTTTTACGGAAAATATTCAAACCATATCAAAATATATAAACAAAATTCATTTTTCCTATAACAATCCTAAGTCAATCCTAATCCAATATAACACACATATGTGACTATCTGGCTTGATTGAATTTTCTCCTCGACTTCAAGCATCGAGAATCCATATCGATGAACAAATTATAAAAATAATCATCGATGGCATAACATTGGTATTTGATTCGATTGACGGACGCATATTTTATCTTTTTGAACAATATCAACGCTGTTCTACGGCGACGCGATATTTTTCTATTCACGAATCTCAATATAATTATAGCTGTACATACAAGCAAACGTATGCAGCTTTCCGCGATCAATCCCGCGACGATCAGCATTGCCAACACTGATTTCAACACCCACGCGAAAGACTTAACCCATTCGTGAATAGAGGGAGGTGTGAGTACCTCCCGTTCGGTGTCTTCATTTATCTCTTCCTCCGAGAGGGTAACCCCATCCTCTACGGGTAAAATTTCCTCCCTAGCGTCCTGGCTAGGTACATACCGAACCTCATCGCGAACAGATGCTATGTCTGGAAGATTATCTAACACAACCTGATAACTCTCTGTGATCACCTCAGGTTCAGATTGTCCCTCCGGAGTGTATTCTGGAAAGTCCAGGCGCCATACCAACTCTTGCAAATGTTCCAGATTAACTAACTCCCGACCATTAATCCTCGTCCTATACCAGGATGTCATTTGCTTCCATACGCTCATTGCTGGTCCTTCATCTTTAAATAATACATGGCCATACCCTTTTAAACGATTGTTTATCCTGACTTTCCAGTCAACAAAATCACTCCCCAGTTCATCCCGACCTTGACACACTGTCAACAGGTCATTATAGATCGCATTTATCTGCCCTTCCACACCAAACCTTCGCAAAATTACTTCTTTGAATACACCCCATCGACAATACCGAAACCCCAGAGACTTCCAGTACCGCTTTGCGTCGCCGCGCAAGCAATACACAGCCTCCCTTGGCAATTCATCTTCCCACTCAAGCTTCCAGCATTCCTCGCATTCTTTGAGGAACCGTTCGGGGCCTTCATCAGTCCAGCCTCCGAACAAAAGCGAAAATTCGCGCCCATAGCATCTGATAACCGACACCTTATCCATCGATCGAATCATACCGTAATACACAATAAACACATGTCAGATAAATAAGGCCAAAAGTCAAAACAATACACATTCGCCATTACAAATAACTTGTCAGTTCATTATATAAAATAAAGTAATATCCCCTCCTCCAATATCACAAATAATAAAGTTAAAAAATTAAAAGAAGATCTCAGGGATGGATTCTTTGTAGCGATTATACACAGATGTGTATTTTTTCGCTACGAGCCACACGTTCAGGGGGCCAATATGATATGGGGGGGTGAGATAGAGATGGTGGAAGAATGGTTTTGGTTGAGGATAAAATAAATAAAATATTATGCCAAAAATGCCAACGGCTGAGACTCTACTGGGCTACTTACAGCACTCCAGGAGTTAAAACAATAAAATGGTCTCGATTAAATTATACAGTGAGGCTATATAAATTAAGAGACGACAAGTTATCTGTAATTAAGTGGACAAATGTGTAAAAGACAAATTTAGATTCAAATAAACATTTAATTAAAAATAAAAAAAATTCTTACCACTATTACAAACACACGTTTAAATAGCAACACAATACTACGACTTACTCACTACCCCGTATTGTCTGTGCACATGTAATTATCCCAATAAAAAAACACTTGATTATTATTTCAATTAAGAAACGAAGCACTTTCAAAATAAATTAATTTTCACTTTACGCTGACGAGCAAACGGATCCCACGTTGAGGGGGCCTCAAGCATGAAAATGCTTAAAGGCAAAACCAGTTGAAGAAGGCGCCCCTGGGCGCAGTGCTGGTAGGGCGAAGCCCTACGTCCGAGGCTTCTGGAGGCAATTAACAGCCTACACAGGTACGAAGTTGGCACGTCATGGCTTCAGGAGGAGAATATCTCAACTCAACTGAAGCCCAATGACTAGAGACACTTGTCTCTCTGAAGGTCAGCTGATGAGTGATGGCAGGCAGTGCCGGATCAACCGCATTTTGCGCTTGGTTCAAATAGAGATACTGCGCCCCCCCCCCCTTCCCCACCTCTTTTCCAAAAAATATTTTCGTATCATAACAAAATGTGATAATACGCAAAAAATATGAAGTTACGTTTCTTATTTGCCTACTTTTACAAAATGTAATTAGTATCTACCTACCTTATAAAAAAATTTATATCGACCTACCACCATGTTTATTATTAATATACCTAGGCGTAACATATTTTTGTATCTTGATATTGAAAATTTTTACTCAAATACGAGTGTTTTTAGTACAAACATGATGTGTAGCTATAGGTAGATGAAAAATATTTATCTACCTGTAGCTAAATAAGAAAACGTAGCCCCAAGAGGACATGGCGTCATGGGATAGATACATAGATAAACATAACTATTAATTTACCTAAATATAAGCATTATAAATTCATGCACAATATTTTTATGCAAGTATCTGTAATTTCCAGTTACAGCTATTAGATACAAAATGAGCTAGTCTGTTTCCATGTCGACCCAGGAGGTAAGACCATCGACTCGTTTTTTTTATAGGTTTCCCTGCCAGTCGGTAAGACAATCAGCAGGCCTAATCCCAAAATTAACTCGGAAGATATTAAAGAAAATTCTTTAACTTCACTACTTGTAAACTAACAAAAAATATTATTGATAGGTAATATTTTACTAGGTACCTACTTAACATAATTAATAATAAACAAAATATCAGTCTATCTATCTAATTACGCCTTGTCCTCTAGGGGATAGGCAGAAAGGCAAGAACAATAAGCAACCCAATCTTGACAGAACAGGCTTCTCTCGCTTCCATCGCATTCATACAGTTCCTCATGTATGCCCTTCTATGTCTCCTGCTTCTGACGTCACCATTCTTCAGGATTTGGTCGATATAATCTAACCATGGTGCCGCTTCCTAGCACCTTGCCTTTCAGCTATGTAGATTTTTCTCGTCAATAGTTCCTTACTAATTTTTTCGACGTGACTAAATAATCTAAACTTACTTACATCTTTGTCATAACACTCACATACAACTAAGATTTCTCTCTTATTCTTACTTCACTCTGTCTGCCAGTTTCCTCTCACATATTCTTCGAATTTCAACGGCATTACTCCTGCATTCGTCCTTCTTCAACCATGTCCATCACGCGCTACCATATATTATATTCGGGACGAATACAGCCTGATGTACCAGCCCTTTCGCATATTTTCTTACTCGCAATCATTGACATGAGCCCTTCGTTTATTCTATGCCCTACTAGCTTACATCTTTCAATCTCTATTTCAAAAAGATCATTCCTCGTAAACAAACTTTCTATGTACCCATGCTCATCCACCTGCTCTCACATTTACTTTTCAAATTGTTCTTTTACCCTCTCTTTCCAAAACCATTATATTTGTTTTTTTTAACATTCATCCTTAACTCATTTGATTCTAAACCTCCATGCACACAAAACTACGTAGATTTTCTTGAATCAAGTAAATAAATAATATCTTATTGAAATGTTTGGCCGATGAACAAGAACACGAACAAAATTTGATTGAAAATATGCTGAAATAAATAAATTGACAACAAATTGGAAAATAGTAGGAACGGAACCTATTAAGAAAATACGATTTTTCGAGTTTTTGCACTTGCAAATTTCTTAGTTAATTCATCATAAGACAACGACCTGCATATTTCACTTTCGATTGACATCAGCGCTAACCCATCTAACCTCTCTTGAGACATGGAACTCCGTAAATAATTTTTAATTAATTTTAATTTTGAAAAAGTGCGTTCCCCAGTCGCTACGGATACGGGAATGGTTACAAGTATTCGAAGACATAAATACAGGTTTGGGAAGATATGTTCCCATTCTTTACTGACGATGAAATTCAATGAATCTAAGCAACTACTGTTTTTGGGAACCAAGGTTGAATTTTTTTTTAATTCCTCAAACAGCCCTAACCCATCGATATCCGACTTTGTCCCATTAGTCAATGACGTTTCTATATTCTTACAACTCTGACGTGAATTATCATTATCGACAAAATTACCGATGTCATACAACACCTCAAATATTTTTTTGTGCTCTCTCAATTGAGAAAATCTTTCAGACACGGATGCAATAGCCTTATCCAAAACTACATAGAAACATTCTACTTGAAATTTTTTTTGAAAATCGCCTATCACTTCGTCGGTACATTCATACTCAAACATTTTTCTTTTCATGCGCATTCGAGTAGATGACGATTCAGGAAATTTGGGATCCAATCCGACCTCTTCAGAAATATCTTTAGCAACCGATAATGCCTTAGCGAAACCTTGATCAGAACGATAATCCTCTAAAAAGTTTTTGCAAGACTCTAGAATCTCTACTGCGGCTTCTATATTGAGTTTCGGGGACTGAAGAATTTTGCTAGCCTTATCTATCGTGGATAGAATGTCATACCAAATGACAAGAATAACAACAAATTTGAAATTGAGTAAACAACTCCCTATATTTTTAGCCGACACTTTAGTCTCCTTATCAAAATCTCCTTCTTCGATGTGAATAACAGCCTCCAATATATTTTTCAAAAAAAATCTGAAAGGTCTTATCGCATTAACCCTGCTAGACCATCGAGTTTCGCAAAGAGGTTTTAATGTTAAACCCTTAACATGAATCTTAAAGATATCCCAACGAGCCACAGAAGTTGAAAAAAATACGTAAGTACTTTGGATAATACCAAAAAAAGAAACAATGTCAACAGAAGAACAAACAGAGTCATTAATTACTAAATTGAGGCTGTGACATGTACACGGAACAAAAAATGCTCGAGGTTCCAATGCTCTTATTCTGTTCTGGACACCCAAATTTTTGCCTTTCATATTAGATCCATTGTCATATCCTTGACCTCGAAGAAATTCGATTGAAAGACCTAACTCCTGAATCTGTTTCAAAATAAGTTCTGTCAATCCTGCGCCAGTTGAAATTGGAGCACATAAAAATCCTACAAAATGTTCTTTAATAACATACTCCTTCTTTTCTTTCGAAGCAAATCTAATTACTAAAGTAAGCTGCTCTTGACGACTGACATCCCTAGTACAATCAACAATTATTGAGTAGTAAGTAGATTCCAAAATCTTTGAAGAAATGAACTGTCTAATTTCCCTGCCTATAAGAAAAATTAGCTCATTTTGAATGGTTTTACTGCAGTACGTAAAGTCACTGCCATTCTTTTGCAAACAATCACGCATTATTGGATCTATTTCAGCAATGCTTTCTACAAATTTTAAAAAGTTTCCATTATTCGAATGATACAAGACATCTGAACCACCACGAAAAGCTAACGATTGAGTACCTAAGTATTTAACCGCCAACAAAATTCGTTTCAAAATAGATCTATTTTTTTCAATTTCAAGACTGAGCTGTGTTTGAAGACTGCTGTCAATAGTTTTTTGTCGACTTAACATCGCAACAAAATCTTTCCAGGCGGTAAAACTATTCAAATGTATTGAAGATTTTTCATGCGAAGACAGTGCTCTACTGGCGTGATTCCAATCGTTAAATCCAATTTTAATGAAAGAATTATTACTCTCAGAAGAAAACAACTTGCAACAAAAACAAAAAACCTTATCTTCTGATTTGGAATATACCAACCATTCTCTATCTATTACCTCACCATTGGATAATGTTTGTTTATAAAAGTTTGTATTAAACTTACGACCATTACTAACTGGAAAACAGTGTTTTGTAACACGAAAAGGTCCAAATTCTACCAGAAAATTACGAATATCCCTATTAATAATTACTGGCCATTTAGCTGGATCTTCAGTGTCAAAAGTGCTAGACGTGGATTGAGATGAACTCGCTTCTGAAATAGCAATATTATCGATTTGAGAAAATACCGAGTCTTTTTGTTTGCACGAGGAAGGAATATTTTCAACTGAATTAGCGTGAGCTTCTGAAGACATTTTAACACTGTTTGAATTACATATGACAATGTCTTTGGATTTGGACAAAAACATACTTTCTATTGGCACCTGTTTCAATTTTGACTCAGCCTCTCTTTGCAACCGTAGTTTTTTAAATTGGGCTCCTGATAAATTTTTTTTCAACGGAGGAGACATTATTAGATATGATGAGAAAACAACAACCAAGTTCTAAATACAATAATTATACTACTATTTCAATACTTACATGGGATGTGTGGAAGTAAAATTAACCTTATATCCTATATAAAAATTAAAATAACTGAAGAAAACTATAAACACTCACAAAATCTCAAGTATACACTTTGAGTAAACACACGAAAAAACAGAACAGAAGAAAGAACAAGATAATACATAAAATTTCATAAGCCAAATAAATCTAATACGATAATTAATAACGATATTTAGCAATACTCGTATCATACGATAATAATAATTATTTTTTACGCCAAAAATTAATACGTGCGGTTAATTAAGTAAATAGGTACCTACAACGCAACGGACAACGGTCATTTGTCATCATCATAAATTCATAATAGAACAGCATTCATAACGGCGGTCAACTGCAAAAGAGTTTATGCAAACAAAAACAAAATCGTCGAAAAACATAATATAATAATATAATCGTTATGTAGGTATGAAAATATGTATATTACATTAGGCTTTCAATATTTTAATTAGTATTGTAATAATATATGCCCATAATAATATTTGGTTGCAATATTTTTAAAAATATTTTAAATAATTATCGTAGTACTATTATAATCTACGCATATTATAACATTTATGTCAATATTGCAACGATTAAACCAGAAGCGAATGTCATTCGGGTGCACGAAGTACATTTTCTGTAAAACGAAGATAATCCATGTTGTATGGTGCACATCCACCTAGTGTTTTAAGATACGTTCTGTTATAATCAACCAAAGCACACATTGTTTCCGCTAGGTAATAGTTTCATTTCTGGTTGTTGTTTGAATTTTAAAGGGCGCCTTGTATGTATTAGTGAGAATATATGTAGGAGCGCAAAGGGCGCGTTGTGGTTGTATGTAACCGCTATTGGATCAGTTGGTTGGTTTAGTTGGTTGCATATCTTGTATGTATTAGTGAGAATCTATGTAGAAGCGTTTAGAGTTGTATTAGTGCTGAGCGAGGCGCTTGTATGAGACATTGAAAAAACGGAGATACACGAGATTTTGACCCTTATTATGTATGGAAAAGTTAGAGTACGTAACATTCAAAATCCTTTGAACTTAAATGAAGAAATCAAATTGTATTATATATTTATATGAGTCGACAGTGATGAGGTATAAGAGCGTGCTACTTTTCGCGGGAATTTCAAAAATAGTTAATCTTATAAAACCGATACATTTTGTGTTATGTGTAACTCTCTATGCAAGCGGAAGTATAGCAATCAATGCGGAAGTACTTATTAAATTATTTATTTATAAAATCTCTGATTAAAACTTAATCCAGAGTTAATCTATGTGCCGCCTTATACTTTCGGCGCCCTGGTGGGCCGAACCATTTGAACCTATGGTAGGTCCGGCGCTGATGGCAGGAGCGATCCTTATACCAAGGACGCCTGTTTACGACTCGCTGATGATAACTGACTACTGATCACTACCGATGACTGGAGGAGACTAACTCTGTTCAAGGACATCTCTCTACTACCCTTGAGTGGGGTAGGGGGGGTTGGTCATGTACTCCTACTATGATGTGATTCATCAACGTGCAGCGCCGTGATTGGCTAATGAAAATACAAGTACACGCCTTCCCGCAGGTACCATTGTATTACGAGTCCACCTGGGCTCTTGTCTGGATTCCAGGAATTATGCCATGATAAATATTTACAAATAAATTCGGTATTATAATAGCGTCCATTGCACTGATCTAATTATTAAGTAATTCACAAAGTGTCTCTTTCACTGATATCATATTTCTTGTGTCCTTTATCACCATTATTATTATAGCGTCTTTTCGCACAGCACAAATAACACATATCTTATTCTATTACATAGCACAATACAACCCTTTAGGTAGATAATTAAATACTCAAACTACGTATGTTACAATAAAATTAGAATTCATACCTAAAGAGTCGTTTACATAATTCAAAATATATCATCGATATCAAAACTCAATAGATCGAAGTGTAGGTATAAAAATCCAACCAAGCCGACACTATGAAATAATAACAATACGCAGACATTCTAGAATCTTCATAAAATAATTTAAAAAAACAATTAGCGAAGTACATAATAGATACGGCTCTCAATCCTTTGTCGCATTATTCTTTTTATTGCCCCTGTTGCTATGTAGGTACAAATTTAAATAAACAATGATAATATTATTTTGAATGCACGAAGATTATCAAACAATATCTAATAATAATATTAATGCAGGTACCTTTTAAGTGCAAGGGATATTTTTAATGTTTGGATTTTCAGATTTCTCATGAACTGCATTGTTCAATATTGAATTCCCGTACAACTTTCTAAAAACCAATTATTATTTTAATGGTAACTTTTCGGCACAATAGACAACTACTCTGGGCATATCACCTTTTTAAATTGCCCTGACTCAGGGTGTTGCATTATATTATATATTATTATGTATTAAAGCATTAGTACTTATAAGATTCTAATCTTATTTTCAAACTCACTTGATCTGTGCGAATAATTGTCTATATAATATACATATATTATGATGAATGCGTTTTAAACACAATAAAAACCTACTACTTCTACTACTACTACACCATCACGGCATATCCCTCAAGTGGGGTAGCCAGCAGACCAGCTGCATGTAATAAACATGCAAGCGCGGTATTCTCGGTGCCATCAAAAAATTAAGACATTCAGGATGGGTGGCAAACCTCATCGCTGAAATTGAGATTTAAAATATCTTTATTTTTTCGAACACCTGCCTCTCACAGGACACTCGAAAACTTACGGACAAAATTGAGAGACCAATTCTTTGCCGGGTGCTCCACGGCCAAGTTTCTTACGGCCAAGACCTTATCTAAGAGGATTCTATAAACGGCGTTTCGCCGGCTGATTTGAAACTTGAATTGGTAACTGAAATTCTTAGTAACAAATACAAATGTCAATACGTAGGTAAAACTTATTTAATCACACATCATGTAAACAAGTTCGCATATTAACCCTTTATGAAAATACGAAATATTCATGAACGTGCCTTCAGGACCACAAATAGAGTTCATTGTGGTTTGTAAAATTAATCACAAATGCTAGAAAGTATTTAGATACTTACTGCTTGATTGTAAAATTAGTTTGATTCAAGGTACATACATATTCACATAAATTATTCAGTATTTTTGAAAATGAAAATATTATAATCTCCATCTTCCATTGATTGATTTAAATTACAATGATCACGCCATCCGCTGATTGGCAATTATTAATTTGATTTGATTAAATAATTTCAAGGTGTGTCGTTGACAGTTCTGTGAAATGAAATATAAATATTGAATAATTCAATTTTATGATTATAGAATCCAAGATTGGAATCTATTAAGACATTTCATTATTGGTTTTAAACATGAATATTTTGAAAGTAGCTTACGTAATTGCAATATTATTTAAATGCATCATTATGCAGTTAAATTTAACTATGTAGAGAAAAAAAACATTATTTAAGTATAATCTGTTCCCCTCTCCCAGCCAATGTCTGGATGCCTCATAATATCTTGTAACGGTGTACAGTGAAAGATAATTAAAAATATATATCTAGAACTATGATCATCAATATAATAATTTCCAACTGGATAGTATTGGATGACATGTAATAGAAATTGACTAATTTTTCCACTTACCTAATTATGAAAGAAAATATTATAGAGTTGATGTGAATATGAAAGTGAATGAATATGAATATGAAAGTGAAAGAAAATGAATATAAAATATGAAAGAAAAAAAATATATTAAACTGACATTTCATTTGTACAATGCTGCAGATTGTATCAATTACTATAGAAGAAGTTTGAATGTGTGTTCTCATTTTGTAATCGGGATAGATTACTTTAAATGCACTTAATCTATAGAAACTTAATCAAGTTTAAAAGTCTGCCCGGAGTTTGAGCAATATTATATTGTGTATATTATGAAATATGTGTATTGACTGCTTTTCTCAAACTATGATTATGCTTGCAGTTCATTTAATTATAAAAATATGTAAATTCTGTGCTACATTACTTATATCGTCTTTTATTATTTTTCAAAAATGCGAATATTCCATTTATTCAATTTATAAAAAAACCTTAATCAAAACCTTAGTTTTCTGAAGTATAAATTAATACAATGGTTTAAGCGTTGTTTTCTGATTCGAAATATTTATTATAATATCTAGAAACTACCGCAATGATACCGCTCAATCAACTAATAAAAAGTAGCTTAGTGTTTATTTGATTGCAAATTATCTACTTTATGTTTGTATAAAAACTAAATACTTCCCGACTTGTTTCAGTTAGGAATTTAATTGTGTCGTAAAGACTCAGTTTTCTATATCGGGTTATAATCTACGTACCTACCTATGTCGTAGGTCTTAATTTGATATCTGATACGCTATGATCAATATAGACTATGGCATCTGTTCTATTGGCGACTTCAAATGCTAATCTATTGAATATAACGAAACTCCAAGTGTCTGATATATTTGACTATTTTTATTATTTTTATAAATAAATAGTTTTATTGTATTTTTATTGTTTGGAACTGGATAATAACATATTCAATTAAAAGTTCCAAGATATTTTTACTTATTTCCATAAATATATTTGTCTTAACAGGTATTGTTATTATATTATTAATTTATATATTGAGATTGCTAGAGAAATAAACCAAGTATTGCCAGATACTCGTCCTCTACAGAAAATAATAATTTTATTAATTTGATAAGTTGGATAATATTGCGTATTAAAAGTGATAATAATGTCATAATGTGCCACAATTGTAATATCCTTGTATCGCTAAGAGCTCATTAACAGTTATGAAAACGTACAATGATAGAAGACATGAGTAATATATAGGTACCTATTAAAAACATGTTAATTGTATATGTACCACAATTAGTAAGATACAGTCTATGAATGATTGATTAATACTGATGATAGAAAATAGTACAATTCAACATAATGCCTATACACATAGAAATAGATTTATCTTTCTTGGAAGTAGATTGACGATTTGTGTTTATTTGGTACATCAATGTCATTATTACAAGTTCAAAAGATTAAATGGTGAATATTAGAGAATAATATCGATAGCGGAGTGTACAGATACAATTTTTCAATGCATTTGTCGTTCTCACCCTCTAAATTATGTACCAATGAATGAAATATCTTCTATTTTTCCTATCCCACATTGAAATTATATTTTCATTATAAGACGCATGTATAAGAACATTTGCGTTGAGAGCATGAAAGTATTGTTATTTTAATAAAATTCTACCGATCCTGCTAAAAAAACTGTTTAATCACAGTTTAATAACCAGAGATTATAGCGATTATAACTCCGGATGAAACCATAATGTTCCCCAGTGCATTTTTAACGTCACAATTCAACTATATACCTACCTAATTAAAACTAGTTTTATTCGTTACTAGCTGTCCCAGCGAACTTCGTACCGCCTAAGAATCAATGAATGATTACATACATACATCTTCTTCTCCATGTCCTAGTTCAGTCGGGGTCCCATTGCCCCTAGGTATCTCCTCCAGAGACCCCTGCCATCGCTGCTTCCAGGACCTCTGGCCACCCCAAACCAAGCCTTTCAACACACAGGTTCGACACCTGCCCTTGCCAGCTTCTTCTAGGGCGGCCCACCGGTCTTCTGCCCTCTCCCACTGACTTTATGAATGATTAATATTATTAATCTCTTTACAAACTCACGTAATTGTCCAAGTGTGTCGTCGTAGGTATAGTGTAAAAAAATAAAATTCATTTGGAACTTTCGCAGTTTAGCGGCCACACCCGTTGTCTTGTATTTTTTTCCATAGTAAAAGTAATATTTTCGAAACTTGAGGAAATTGTTGCCATATGTAGAATTAATTCATAAGTTCCATTATTTTTTTTTACATAGACAATTCACACACATCGAGCTAGTCCCAAACTAATATATGAATCTTGTATTATGGGTACTATGGGTATGATTTTGGATGTCAAATGGTATGAACATGTTACAAATGATGCTGTGCGCCGGCGTACCCAGCAGAGACCTGTAATCTCCGTAATACAGGAGAGACGATGGTCCTGGCTGGGACATGTTTTGAGAATGCCTAATAATAGTTGGCCAAAAAGAGCACTGTTCTTCCGTCCGCAGGGGTTCCGTCGGCCCGGGCGTCCCTCTTTCACAATACACCGTTCCTATGACAACGATATCAGAGCGCAAGGAATATCGTGGAAAGAGGTGACGCAATTGGCACAGAGACGCTCTGAATGGAGGAGGCTGGTTTCTGCCCTTTGCTCCCGAGAGGAGCGTTGAGGGCGATGATGATGATGATGATGATTATGGGTACTAACGCGACGATACACACATATACAATGCACTATACACACATATATGTAACACCCAGACCCAGGACAATTTGAAAAAGGTCATTCTTCACTTTGCCCTGGCCGGAAATCGAACCCGGGACCTCGTGACTAGAAAAAGCGTTACCTCCGCGCCCCACCGACCGACATGAACAATTAACTTAACTCAGATTTGTTTATAAATTATCTGCTGTACGTAATATAATTATGTAGGTACATACTAATTTTAGGTAGATACCTATTCATTTTAAATTTATAAAAATTCTTTCCATGATTTTTTCAAAATCGAAATATCAGAACCACAGATGTTAAATTGTATGGATTACGATTCTAATTTGAAAATGTATAGAAAAATTATTATTTAAATAGGCCAATCTATAAAAAAACTTCATCGATGATTTTGTATATTCTCCATATTGCATTATTTATTGAAATTAAAAATGTATGGCCTAAATAATATTCTTCGTATTTTTTCTTACCGTGAATTTGTAAGATGTTTTAATAGCCTATAGTTTATTTCCGGCGGAGAAGAATCCAACAAATCAGAGATCATTCAAATCGGTACAGCCATTCTTGAGTTATAAGTGTTGTAACACACACCACTTCCTTTTATAGATATAAGATATGTAGAAGAATGTAATGGAATATTATTCCAGCAGTTATCTATTAAGAAAATCATAAAAATATAGCAACTGATTTACAAACAAAGTATTGAAGATTGTTATATAATTTTGATTTTGCTTCAATTTTCGATTAAAATAAGTAATTCTTAATTTACGATAGGGTATCGCTAATTTATCTAAAAATATTTTAAAATTCAATGCCCAACTGTTCCGATCTGATCAAGTGGTACTAAACATGATTAATAAAATAATTCAAAATCTGAACAAAGACATTCTTAGAAGATTATACAGTATTTTTGTTATTAATAATAAACATAAGTCCATTGGCTAAATTAGCCTCTTCACAAAGATTTACCTAAGTTTTTTTTATAAAGGAAAAATGGTTCCTATTAAGTCCAGTTGAAGAATAAAGGTAAAAAGCAATCTGGTAGGATATTTAGCTGGTCTTACTTTATTTAGAAATATCTAGGTGTTTTTTTTTTATAAAAGTTTTTTGTAAATTTGCATACCTACCCGTTGACTACTATTGATTTTCTTTTTATAAATGTGGAAGAATATGCCAACCCTTATTTAATTTTCTTGTACGTTGCCTAAAGTATCAATTCAATAAATATATACGCGTCTATATTTGCGAAAATTGCATTATTGTTGATTGGTTTTTCTCTACATCTTAAAACAATATGTATGTAGATGCGGTTAAAAAGAAAATACTCAATGTCAAATATTTAATATCAAAATATCATTGAAATCATAAAATATTGATATAATATCTATTTGAATTTCTAAATGGGTGATTTTTTTCATTATGAATGATATTTTGTGTTTGCAAATAATTAAACAAAAAAAAAACGATTTAGCGAAACTCGTAAGACAAAAATGAGTTTGCTAATTCATACATCATAAACAAGGTTAACTAACACTATGCATTAACTACAATAACAATATTTTCTAAAAGTTTGTTTCTACGTTCACGTATACCCCAAATGTGATGATGGTGATTTTGAATAATAATTGCTACAGCATCTTCCTTTCTCTGTGCGAGTAGATTTGCATTATTATATTTAATTATACCTGTGGTGTTTATTATTATGTGGTGTTTAATATTTTTCTCAGCAGTAAAGATCATCGTATTTCAAATAAGGTGAAAGTCTAATATTACGGGATGAATTTTGAGCAGTCCATTGTAATATAAATAGACTGTATACAATGGAAACTATATGTAGGTAACTGAAAATAATATTAGTCAGGGGCATCAAAAGTTTCATTGAAATAGGCCTGTTAGCTGTGCGGAAATTCAAGAATAAAAAAGTACCAGAATCTATTTCGGATCAGAGTAGTAACAATGTCAAAATAGGAGATAAAAGTTATTGTTTTTTTCCATTCGTTCTGAAAAAAGGCCTCCTCCATCTTTTTCTTGATTGGCCTTAGCTATAGATAGTAAATCCGAATACGTGAATATTATTTAGATATTGAGTTAAGAGTTAGGGTTTTTCTTGGCACAATGTTGTTATTTTTTATATTCTACATTTTTATTTAGCTATTTTATTCAAGAACATATATATTAAGAATCGTACAAGAAATATTATCTGCGAGATATATAGTGTTGTTATTTTCTTTCAATATTCTTTGCTTTCAATAAATTAATCACTAGTTTCTTTTTGCCAGTGTTAATAATAATAGTTAGCAGTAATTTTTTCAAGATGCGCCGTTTTGTGGAAATTCAACGCAGGGGCCTATTCAAGAATCGTAACACCTCCTGAACAATAGGGTTTTTAACCCTCCCTTGAACACCTCGACACTCTCCAGAGTTCGCAAATCATGGGGAATTTTGTTCCACAGCAATGATATATTGCACGCCTCCTTGTGGTAGGTTTACAAAGTTTCGTTATCCGGTGGAACTTCCGGTAAACGAAATTCATAAGCTTGAAAATTTCATGCAAAAGAAAGTTAAAATGCCTTTCACCGCCATCTAGGTATCGTATGAAGAAGCAACATGAAATTTGGTTTGCTCCTTTGCTTAACTATGTGTCAATGTATAGTATCTGTAGATGGCGGTGCTGCATAAAACAAGCTAGCTCCCTTGAATTCTCTGAAATGTAGCGTGGGTGGATAATTACTTGGAAAATTCCAGTGCGTAATGTTATTAGTTTTACTTGAAATAGCGTAGATGGCAGAATCGAATTAAATTAAAAATCAATAGCGTGCACCTGGATGCAACACACCTCTTTATGGGCTTTAGCACACCTCCGCCGCGAAATAGCGAAAGCGAAACCGCTGAGCGGAGTCGTAGTAGCGAAACCGCTTTTAGCTAGTACATTTGCGCGGAACGCGAACAGCGAAATCGTGATACCGAATAAACACTATTACGTACGCACTAGTGTGAAATTAGTGGAACTAAATTGCATATTCCAAAGTAATTGTCCGATATTGGCCGAATAATAAATATTGAACTATAATCTATCTATACCAGCACGGCTTTCCCACAAGTTTATTACATGCAGTTGGTCTACTGACTATCCCACTTTATCTATCTATACCATCACGGCTTTCCCACAAGTTTATTACAGTTGGTCTACTGACTACCCCACTATCTATCTATACCATCACGACATCTCCCACAAGCATATTACATGCAGTTGGTCAACTGACTATCCCACTTTATCTATCTATACCATCACGGCTTTCCCACAAGTTTATTACATGCAGTTGGTCTACTGACTATCCCACTTTATCTGCCGTGATGGTATAGATAGATAAAGTGGGAGATGTCGTGATGGTATAGATAGATAGTGGGGTAGTCAGTAGACCAACTGTAATAAACTTGTGGGAAAGCCGTGATGGTATCGATATATAAAGTGGGATAGTAAGTAGACCAACTGCATGTAATAAACTTGTGGGAAAGCCGTGATGGTATAGATAGATAAAGTGGGATAGTCAGTAGACCAACTGCATGTAATAAACTTGTGGGATAGCCGTGATGGTATAGATAGATAAAGTGGGATAGTCAGTTGACCAACTGCATGTAATAAACTTGTGGGAAAGCCGTGATGGTATAGATAGATAAAGTGGGATAGTCAGTTGACCAACTGCATGTAATATGCTTGTGGGAGATGTCGTGATGGTATAGATAGATAGTGGGGTAGTCAACAGACCAACTGTTTGTAATTAACTTGTGGGAAAGCCGTGATGGTATAGATAGATAAAGTGGGATAGTCAGTAGACCAACTGCATGTAATAAACTTGTGGGAAAGCCGTGATGGTATAGATAGATAAAGTGGGATAGTCAGTAGACCAACTGCATGTAATAAACTTGTGGGATAGCCGTGATGGTATAGATAGATAAAGTGGGATAGTCAGTTGACCAACTGCATGTAATATGCTTGTGGGAGATGTCGTGATGGTATAGATAGATAGTGGGGTAGTCAGTAGACCAACTGTAATAAACTTGTGGGAAAGCCGTGATGGTATAGATAGATAAAGTGGGATAGTCAGTAGACCAACTGCATGTAATAAACTTGTGAGAGATGCCGTGATGGTATAGATAGTGTAGTAATCAGTATTATGTTTATTTGTGACTGCCCCATATGTGGGAAATTTCATGATGATATAGATAGAGAGAATCTTACTTCACTTAACCGCAGACCCACGCTATTTCGACGTTTGGTCATGGTTTCGCTCCAAAAATCTGTCGAATTGTACAAATACAAAAGCGGCACAAAAGCGAAACATCAGAGACTGCGAAAAAACAGGCGGAGATGTGAATGCTTATTTCGTAATCTATGGCGAAACGGTGCTAGAAAGAGATAGATGTATAGAAAACAGTATGTATTTGAGCATGCCATCTCGCTCTTGCGTACGACGCACACGAACTGACAGATTTAAGCGGCGCCGCTTTCTCGATTCCGCCGCGGAGGTGTGCTAACGGCATATAATATACCTACATAAAACTACTACAGCTGCATGTAGTTACAGGAATACTTGATAAGGTTTTAAGAAAGGGTACGAACCGTTACCTTATGAGAAATTAAAATCACTGTTACTGCTATTTTTTTTACAAATGCTTTAATACATATTGAGAATATAGAAATACGTTTTTAATTCTACTTGCATAAAATAATTATTTGAGAGAAATATTTATATTTTTGGGTTAGTTGGAAGATATCGCTTCTGCGATAAACTCGCCCATTGTACAATATCATTTATTTGTATCACATTATTTTATAACTTCGTAAATATGTATTGTGCAATAAAGCTTATTATTATTATATTGGCGATCGAAAAAATAAATGGTCGATTAAAATTCATTCTAGTACTTTTGTAACACAACAAAAATGGTGACTCGATAGGCAAAAATTCTGTACCGTGCTGCAAAAATGCTTGTTCACATATTTTTTTCAACCTGTAATTTACGTATGTCACTCGTTTAATGCTATCCATGATTGAATCGTCATTATGGAGATTACTTAATAATTTGAGATGGTCGGTACCTATCTGCTCAAATAACGATTGATTGCAAAAAATATCTGATGATTTCCTTAGAAAATTTCGAGAATTTTTATTATTTGTATATCATATCTCTCAACTGAGAAAATGATGGACACGTATACTACTCCTTTGATTTATTGTTTTACCGTGTTTTGTCTTATTTTTGTGTAGGTATAATTTAAAATGACAGATCTTGATTTTACTCCCTTGAAGTGCCTACCACAAATTTTAGTGAAGCGTGGAAGATATTCTGCTTATTGTACCCAATCATACAACCTGAAAAACGGTAGTAAATATAACGTATAAAATAAGAGAAAAAAAAGACTACCAAAAATATATTCAGGGTATAAAGCAGGTCTTACTGTTAATTTATTAAAAAACGTTAATACCTGAGTAAACGTATAAAATTTATATCTACTTTAAATACATGGTACGTACTATTCAAGTCCTATTCTGTGAAAAAATCTAGGTACCTACATAAATCATGAAATATGGAACAATCTGTAACTGTGAAATCACAATATATTATACATTATTCACTGTGATTTAATTTCAGCACATCGTTATTGCCTGGGGCCGGTTATAATAATAATTCAACAGATGGTGTTGGTTCAGGAGGAAGTACATAACTAGCTTATATTTTTAATTCTACAGGTGGCAATGCATACGAAACGCAAATTTGAAACTAAATTGCTCCAAATGTGTGATTTTCGTAAATAAATTATCCTTACGAAAGAATAAAATTGTCATCCCAAAAGAAACCTTAAAGGATGGATGTACACTTTCAAATATTTCATAATGCATATAAAAAATATTTATTGAAAACAAATAGATACTCATTGCTAATAATAAGGTGCTTAATGTGCTTATTAAAAAATCATTGTTTATGGATTTTGTACATAATACTATTCTTTTTCCATGGATGTATGTATGTACAGTGGGTGGCCAAATTATTATGGACAGTTTAAAATTTTTGTAGTTTCGCTGAAGTTTTTTGAATTATTTGAGCATAAAATATCAACTTATAAATTTATTTTTACTGTTGGTGTCACTATTATCATTTTTGATAAGTGAAAATACTGCTACTCTATGTCATTTACGAAAAAAGTGACATTAATTCTTATTCGGTCGTCGCTTGCTAAAAACAACTAATGTTTTGAAGACATATTAACATTTTTTAATTGATTTTCCTGGTGTTTTTTGTTAGTAAATAATTAAAAGGTAAGTAATGTTTCTTGTTTAGTCAATTTCAGATATATTTATTTATTTATTTATTTATTTATTTATTTATTTATTTATTTATTTATTTATTTATTTATTTATTTATTTATTTATTTATTTATTTATTTATTTATTTATTTATTTATTTATTTATTTATTTATTTATTTATTTATTTATTTATTTATTTATTTATTTATTTATTTATTTATTTATTTATTTATTTATTTATTTATTTATTTATTTATTTATTTATTTATTTATTTATTTATTTATTTATTTATTTATTTATTTATTTATTTATTTAATTTTTTGAACATTACATGTGATAATAACCTCAAAATTATATCGATTTTGCATGGGCAAGACGTTTCCAAAAAAATGCAGAGAAATTCAAACTTGTAATTATACTCTTTACATTCCTAGAGACATAAAGCAGATCTAACAGGAATTACAAAGTTAGAAGTCACCAAAATCAAAATAAAAATGCCTCAAAACAAGCCCTTGGTAGTAGCCGTTTCAGCAAATGTGGGTAAAAAAGAATAATCACTCCCCGTACCGATAGGAAAATCAGGGATATATGCTTCCAAAATTGGAAAATGAATACGACCTGTCTGACTGCGATGATTAAGGATGATGAATCTGCAGTTTTCCATAAGACAGTCAGAAGACGGTTGGCCGGAGACAACAAAAAATCACGCCTTATCAAAACAATGAAGAAGAAACGGCTGCAATGGTCCAATCAACACCGGAATATGAGTGTTGTAGATTAGAATCGAGTAAACACTACTTTCTTAGTACTGTAAAGTTCAAGAATACCATATTTTTGAAGTTTTTATAATATTTTACTGGTGTGCTTCTCCGACGAAAATTTTCCAGATTTTGGTCGAAAAAACTTGATTTGCTTGACGACGTCCTGGGGAGCAGGTTAGTGTCGTGGCATGGTTTGTCATTTCAGCCAATGGCATGGGATGCCTTTACATTGTGAAAGGGACGATGAGACAGGATCAGTGTAAGCGAGTACTAGAAACTCAACTGCTTCTGCAACTTGAAAAATGTTTCGGTGGTCACGATAAGTAAGCCTTTATATACGATTCGGCACCGTATCATAAAGGCAAGAGTATCACTGCATTCCTGGAAGAAAAAACGTAACCATTTTGCAACTCACCTGACATGAACCCTACAGAAAATATGTGGGAACTCAATAAATGGGAGTTGCCAAGGACGTGGTTACAACCAAGCGCCAGCTGGTTGAAACTCTGATCAAAGAATGCCATCACAATACGAACCTTCAACAGAATGCAAAATTCCGCAAAAGACAGCATGCCTTGACGTATAGAAGCTCTAATTGTGGCAAAAAGTGAAATCGCAAAATTTTAGGATTAATTCGATTAGACGGTAGTTATTGTAATATATATTTTTTTACATAAAAAATAAATAGTTTCAATCATGTGACTTGTTGTTTTTTATGATCTCAACAGTTTACACTTTTAAATAAAAAAAATACCTGTGTGGGGTACAACCAAAGATTTGATCAAAAACTTCAATCAAACTGGAAAATACAAGAAATTTTGTACTGTCCCTAATAATTTGGCCACCCACTGTAGGTCCATGTCTTATTCTACAGTATAGTTTTCTATGGTCTCGCAATGTCGTCCATAATGAAAATCGCTTGAAATATCAACAAATATGCACACAATTCAGGATTTTTTATCATAAGCAAACACTATTTATTACCAAAATAATCTCCAAGTATTTAGTTTTCGTGTTGTTGTATTTATTGTTACATCCATTTTGAAATTAATTCAATAAAATGAAAAATGTTTGACTATGAATATCGCTATTTTTATTTTCGGCAAATCTTTTTCATATGCATAATGAAATATTTAAAAGTAAAATATTCTGAAATATTGAAGGATGCAGATACATCCATTCTTTAAGGTTCTTAAATGAGCTATTTAACCGTTTTGTTTATAGATGAAGTTTTTACATTAAGATGAGGTTTACTTAGGTGACAATTCCTTCTAAACCAGAGTACTTAGGTGACAATTCTTTCTAAACTTTTTTTTTAATTCCATGGCAAATTACTCGAGTATCTATGTAGGTAGGTACGACAAACTAAAAATACTAATTTGAATGTGGGCAATTACAAACATTTAGGTACTAACAATTTTTTTTCTCAAAATCAGCTATTTAACCGTTTTGTGTACATATGAAGTTTTTACATTAAGATGAGGTTTTTAGTACTTTGGTCCACGTAGGTACCTGCCAATTTTTTAAAATTGAATTGAGCATTTCGAATGTCAAGCTTATATATTTTCATTGGGAAGAGGTTTTTAGCCCTTTTTTCCAAGTAAGTGCCTATTGATATGTGGGGTGACTAACTTCAATATTTTTCATTAGGACGAGGTTTTTAGTACTTTTTTCCATGAGTGTACCTACAAACTTTTTTTTTATATAAATGAGGACATGTGAGGTGTCAAACTTCACGTTTTTTCACGATTTCTATGTAGGTACCTACCTATTTTTTTTTTACTTAAATATGGGCATGTGGGGTGTCTAACTTCAAGATTTTTCATTGAGACGATATTTTAACACTTTTATCGATGCAGGTACCTTCCTATTTTTTTTTACTTTAATATGGGCATGTGAGGTGTCAAACTTCAAGATTTTTTTCATGAAGTTGTTTTTAGTACTTTTTTCATGTAGATACCTACCATTTTTTTACTTAAATATGGGCATGTGGGGTGTCAAATCTGTTTATTTAAAGCCGAGCAATTCCGGGTTACAAAAGCTAGTTAAATAAATAAAGAGTTAAATATATATACATATATATCTGTACATTATTTTTTTCCAATATTGATTATTAAAGTTATAATAGAATGTGGGTAAAATTCAAACCATAATATCGTCGGTATACAATGAAAATCCACTAACTCCAATTTTGGGTGAAATGGAGTTAAATATGAAGGTATCAAAAAAACATGTTCTATCTACAGAGAAAATCCACTACCTCCTATAAGCTACCATTTTTGAACTATGTCCATACCAAGAATTAACTAACTCCAAAATGTGCTGTTTGACAACAAAGAAAAACCACTAAAGTACTTAGTGGTTTTTTAGTAGATTCTTTATGAAAAATATTACAATTTTGCTACAGAATGCTGTCCTTCAAATACCATCATCTGGTGTAAGTCCAATGTATTATAGCCGAAAAATATGTCTATATAACCTTACCATGCTGCGTATTGCTTTTGTTGGACAGAATTAAATGGAAAACTAGGCAGCTGTGAAATAAGAACCTGTTTGCTCCGATACATTAACACTTTGCCACTCCATGTCACAGAGGTAAATTTTTTTTTCTGATTCATGTGGTGGCCGGAGCCGCAATAAAAATGTTGCTGCACTTTTATTTATTTATTTATTTATTTATTTATAATAATAAACGGCTGAAACAGCCTTTAGAAACATAATAACAAAAAGAAAACAGTCATAATTTTAAATATACATACATATATATACATACATATACATACATACATACATACAAGCACTACGGTTCTAACCAAAAGTATATAAGAATTTATACAAGCATAATATAATATTAATAATCAGAAAGATATACACAGTAATCAGCTAAGCATAGGTAGGTGCACATAGACGACCTAGCCCAGCACAGAATATGCAACAATAATAACATTATCGTTCAGTATGAGCAGTACACACAGTACCCATCAGCAATGCCTATCTAAGTATCTATAGGTAGGTATAAGCCTACCTTAACAGTGCATTATCAAAATATGTAGCATGGTTTGACAACCATCGCCAACAGAGCAAAGCGTAGCAGGCCCAAACAATGCAAACAGGTACACCATGCCCACATCACTCGAGCACCGTGTACACATTAGTGAAAAAAAAAATACAAAACAAAAAAAACCTTTGAGAAAAAACATAAAAGTCTTAACAATAAAAATTATATGAAAAAAATAAAATAAAATTTATAGCAAGGCAAATAATTATAAATACCTATTTCAGTAAAGAGTTATACAAAAGCAATAATAACAAAAAAACAATAATTTATGGTATATAACATTTGGTAAATCCCTCCCATACCCGGATATCTCTGAAGTCGGGGGAAGTATATTTGTCTGAAAAACCAATGTATAAAAGAGCGGACGTTTAAAAATTACATGACTTGAGACGTAGTTCTAATTCTCTTTGACCGGCTTGTACATATGAGAAGAAACTGTATGTTTAACGTGGAGGGAGCGAAATAAATAGGTATATCGAATTAGTTTTCCATCATCTTTGAAATGAAATATCATTATAAAAATAATTTTCTTTCTCGGATATTTCAGGAGTCCAAGGACTCATATTTATCCATTTAGGTGACAATTTTTTAATCATTATAAAAGTAACAGCATCTTGGAAGTCATGTTTTTTAGAACAGAATGGAAGATATATGTTGTATTGATTAAATGCAGATTGTAAGATAATTTTACGTCACTTCTTGGAGAAGATTATAATGATACACATAATTATGTAGGTGGAGATACGAAGTGTTATTGTTTCTATGTAATAAGATGAAGATAATAATTATAAGTTTTTTTATAATGTTCATTGTTCTACTGAAAGCTCCACATATAAAATCATTCTTTTCTTCATTCATCTTATAAAACCGTTAAAAATTAGTTTTATGAATCACGTATACACACTTAGTTATAGAGATTTTTAATTATTGCTGGTTTTATTTGATTCAATCAAAAGTATGTGGGATGTTTTCGGAATTGGTCTACATATAAAAATAATAAAAAATAATAATAATAATAATAATCTAAACTGTAACTCCCTTCAAAACACGAGTATACCTCTTTTTGAAGGGATGTCATCTATGTGTTTTTTTATGTGTAAGTTTGTAAATTATTTCTGTTTGTGTTATGTTATTATGCAAATAAAAATAAATAAATAAAATAAATATATTTAGCATACCTACTCGTACGTTTCGTCAATCTTATTCAATAGGAGTTTATGGGTCCGAAAAATTCATTATGACTTTTTCCAGTGTATATTATTATTTATTTTTATACATGCAAATGAAATTAAAATAAATCAATCTGGGCTAAAAAAATCAAGACTTTCAAGCTGGGTGGCAAATCACATCCCTGAATTTAAGATGTGAAAAATGGGAGAAAATCTCTTTGCCGGGTGCTCCACAAGTAATAGCATGCTATAATAAATTGACATAATTGTGATATTAAAGATGTTTGATTATGGTTTGTATATTGTGAAGTATAATATAGTGTAATGGTATGATATAAAAATTACCAATGACAATTTGATGCAACAAGTGCATCGACTTCGTTATATGGTAGTGCAAACATTTGAAATAAGGGTATGATGTAGGATGCAGAGGCACTATGTACCCAGGTATGAACTAAATTATACTAGGCATGACCTAATTGAAATATAGCTATTCTACGGGGTGTGATGCATCTACCTGATATAAATCAGTTCAGCTTTGAATTTTCAACATCATGGATCGAGTACGTCAGTTTGGAAATGTTTGTTTTTTGATAGTGTTACTTTTGGTGTTGAATGTTGTGATATGCCTCGTTAGAGTTCTCTATTTTTATGGCAACTTTTTATTCAGGTAATGAAATATTGTTCAAATTATTTTCATAAAAAAATTAAAATGCAGCTTAAACTTATTTAGTAAATTGTATCGACCGACGTTACTTGGCGGAAGTTTATTTTAAATCACTATAAATTCAAATAAAACATTTTTATTTAGTACTTCCACGGTGGCACAAGTCGACAGCAGGCATTCAAAAACTTCTGCTCTCATTTTATGCTAACCTCACGATATGCCAGCTTAAACAAAGCTGGCACCAAGAAATTCACCTTAGAAGTACTAAATTGACACAAATTTTCATTTTCCTAAAAAATAATATTGACGTTTTATGATAAATCTCTTGAGAAAAAGTTCAATTTTCCAGAATGATGAATTTATTGTCATAGGTACATTAAATAAAAAAAAAAATGGTACAATATATCGTTTTTTTATACCAGACATATAAATAAAGTCCCAAATTTTATTCCTAAGTTTATTGGATATATTGTTAATATGCAGTGATTTCGCTGACTACCCATTGTTGAATTTGTTTTCATGTATGTATTAATCTATTCAAAAAGCGCTTTTTCAGCGCTTTTCAAGCGATTGTGTGTATGTTCTGAATTTTGTAGCTGAATGTTTTTGCTACTTACCTATATGTAATATCACACCTTATTATTTTAAAACAAAACGTTTTCGTGCATGTATGAAAAATCTTACCCCCTTCCCACGTGATTATATGCACGTACTACTTTCTATGTGTATATATTATAACATACACAATAATATATTACATAAAAAAATACGATGATGACAAAATTACGTATCGATGAAGAATAAAATAAACAAATAAATACGAACATAGGTATTTATAATTCTGAAAATATTTCTGGATATACAAAAATAAGTTCGTAACTAACAATTATATTAATTAATCAGAATGTACGTAACATTAAACAATGTAATTACGAATAAAGTAACAGAAATTTCTCAGAAATGAACTATTACATCATATTATCTATAGTTATTTCATCAATTTTTGTTATTATATGTAACGAATAAAACTAGGGCTTTTGAAAGTCGTCTTACTGGTTTAAAGAAGTCTGTTGAAAAACTTTTATATTTACAAAACAAACATCATATGAAAGTATTAAAGTATGATATGTATTGCTTAATCAAGAATGTTAAGATTTTGATAATTAAGCACGTAGTATTCATTATTTCTACAGATTCGCTCCAGGAGCTTAAGCAATCTAGATGCATTGGACTCGAGGCGGATGCGCCTGTTGGATAACCATTTCATGGCGCGAATGCTTTTTGGTGTGCGACCATCTACTCTACCTCTCTGGTACTCCTCCATGCCAGATATCACCGCACAAAACTATACGAGTAAGAACTATATTTTACTTTCTATATTTTAATATATTAAGTTTAGCGCATGTTGTTGGATGATAGCTGACCTTTGAAAGATTACCTTTTTATCTGCACCATAATTTGTTGTTATTGATGACCTATATGGTGCGGGGTAACGCTCTTGTCATTGAGTCAGGAGGTTTAGGGTTTGATTACCAGTCAGGACCAAATGAAGAATAACCTTTTTCAAATGGTTCTGGGTCTGGGTGTTACAAGTATGGGTATGTATCGTCGAGTTAGTACCCACTATACAAGATTCATATCTAAGTTTGGAACTAGCTCGATCTGTGTGAATTGTCTATACATGTTATATTTTGTTATTTATTTATTTACTCATTTTTTTATTGTACATTTATCACAATACATACAATTTTATAGAGAATGCATTCAAATTAGATATAATCAGTATACGGAAGGCGAGTTTATTGCAAAGGTGCGATCTCTTTTAACTAATCTAATGTTATCTGTTATGTATCCTTTGTTTTTTCTTGATTTTCTTATAACCATTCCTTGTGTCTTATTATGATGTCCTGATGATTATATATTACTATGCGTCATCTTCTCAAGTTTTGGCCAATGGATTACTCATAAAATAATAACTTATCTTTGTTTTATGTTCATTAACATTTGTTTTTATTTATATTTCAGGAGGTATTATATACCAACCAGGTCCAGCAAATAGAAGATCAGTATTTGTTCGTCACGCCAGAACCAATTTGCGCCATACCAACAGCATGGTAAGTGTCTATTCAAATTATAATACAGATTGAAATTTGACGGAATCGATTTAATTGATAATGATGGTTGAATTTTTTTGCGCGGTCAGTCACTCGATTATGATGGGAATACCAGTAAACATTACGATTTGACAATTTGTTTTTATAAAAAAATGATAGCACAACGCTACACTCCTAAAAGTTGTTTATAAAAGTGATATCTATGGAACCAGTAGGTGGCAGGTATTAACTATCTCACTTGTAAGAAGTACCTACTGTGAAGAATGAAGTAATTTTTGAATGAATACTTTTTTAAATGTTTTATATTCAATTCAAAACAAATTTACTTGCAAAATAAATAAAAAAATTCAATATGGTGTGGAAAACCGATCTTATCTATTATACCCATTAACTAACAATTATTATTGAGCGCTGTATATTAGTTATCCAGAACCAATCATACATTTCTAAAATCCTCCGGAAAGAGAGTACTCGAAATATTATGTCTATCTAAAGAGTTTTGAAATTGGTGCAAAATATCTCTGTTATATCCTCGAATAAATATTTTCATATAAGTGCTATTCCACATACATTCTATTAAAAAAAACTTTTGTTGGAACCCGTGTATCTTGGAAGGTATTACGCACACATCAAACTAAATAGATGATATACATTTAAAAATACTTTGCTACTAATTCATTATCATGGATTATTCCACAAATGGGGTAGCCAGCAGATCAGCTGCGTGTAATACACGTAGAAGTCGACCTCTCCGTTCCAACAAAGATAAGATATTTAAGATGGGTGACATAGATTATCTTTGAATTTTATTTTTTTCAACACTTACCATTTACAGGATAATCAAAAATTACAAAAACGAATGGGTCACCGATTCTTGGCCGGGTGCTCCACGGAATTAATTACATTCACATTTAAATTATAAACTTATAGATATCACTACTATAGATATGAACGATAAGTGATACACTATTTAGAATTTATGAAGAAAATTTATTATATAAAGAAATATAAAAAGTGATTGTTAAAAATGGAAGAAATGAAGTTGTATGGTAGATGGTTAGCAGCTGAGTGTTGTTGTTCTTTTTTGTTTTGTTCTAGAACCATAGAAGCATTTGAAAATAATGTCATTGATGTGTAAATGAAATTGGGTAGGTGCGTGGCTAGTCGCCACAAACTTATGTACATTTTAAATCCAACAATACTTCTCTCAGAAGTACCTAAAATAAATAGTAAAACTATAATCTATAATCTCAATAGATATTGATAAAACTAGCAAAATCATTTAACTGTTCCATAAGTTTTTTTAAGTTTAGTTATTTTGAACTGTTTGCAGAATCGGGAATTTTAACTATTCGTAGTGATTGCCACTAGAATAAAACGCTTAATCTGAGCGAGCTATCGGTATAATATCAAGTGCATGATATACCAAGAGATGTGATGTTAACACATCTCATAGAACTGATACCAGTAGGTATATTGACTCCATGAACTAAACTTCCTTTCTTCATTTTATGTTTGAGAAATAATGAAGTAAGACAATAATACTCCTAGGACAATGTGTTTTCATTGACCCATTTTGCTCAACATGTGGTTCGTTAGAATCTTGTTCATTCCTCTAACATAAGAGTATTATGGATCTCTATTATTATTATTCCGTTAATTGTTTAACAAAAATATGTAAAAATAGTGGTGGAGAAATACGAATTCGGATCCAGAACATTACATTTTGGTTAGAGAGATAATGCAGTATCCATGGCAATAATTTACTCGTATAGGTATATACCTACAATAAAAAAATCTATCCACATTATATTCATCTTTTGTTTTATTCTTTTTCTTACATCATATTCGTAAATTTTGTAATGTAGACTAAGTATTTTTATGGTTTTGAGTATAAATTACTATTACGAATGAATATCATTGGTTGAACGACGTCGCTATACAGCGATTAATACAATCACCTGCTCTGAAAAGGATTAAAGATTAGAGAAACATAAAAGAGATAGGTAGAATGGGTGAACATTACCATGGTCTCAAATACTCTCTTCTCTACCCTGCAAGTTATATGTATCTTGCAATTGAACCATACACATTGTAATATGTATCTTATAAACACTTTCATAGGTGTGAACACTCTGCAGTCAATACAAAAAACAAAAAAAAAACACTTAGAATAATTGAAAAAAACTGACAAAATATTAATTGCAGTAAGATAAACTTTTGTTGTTTTTATATCCATTAATTAGATTCCGCCGTTCGTTTTTGACAGCTTGAAATATTAAATTAAAAGTTTTATTTAATGCATGTTACAAGTTGACCGGAAGTTTTAAGTATGGCTGGACTTGAATAAAGGCTGAACATTGCCATATAAAGTGTAATATACATAGGTAGTTACTTTCTGCTAGCCGTGCAACAAGTGGTTAATGACAACACAAGCTCTTAGTGAAATTATATGAAAACAACTCACTTAGTCATGTCCCTTCATAGTGTTTCAACGCAAGCATTTTCAATGAATCAATAATCAGATGTATCAGCTTCTGTCTACTTAATTGCCACTAAAATCAAGGCTTTCTTTTATTTCTAAATGTATTTAAATTTAAGTGTCTATACTAGGGTAACGAGTTTCGCTTGAAACATATACTACACGCCCTTCTCTTTCCTATTAGGTACGTCCATTCCTTTGAGAGAGCACTATGTACACTCTCACCTTTTCTTCTTTTTGATGCATTTTTTATTAATGTTAAAACCCACATTGAGAAAAGAGTTTCAATCGATTAATGTAGGAATAAGTCAATTTAATTAAAATATAAAAATAGATTAAATTACAGCCACGCGCAATGTTTATCACTCGTGTAAAGAGGAAAACAGTGTTGATAATTCAAGAAATTATGTGGCTGTTATGAAAAACGTGTGTGTTGACTGTTGACATTAGAAGTTTGCACTACTCATTATACGTTTACCGACAATACATATTCTTTCGAGAGACAATTAACCTGTATGGAAAAATACAAAACTTAAGTACTTTGTTACCATGCTCTCAGTAGACGAAGTAAATGTTTAAGTAGTAAATAATATGGAAAACTCACTTCATATCATTATTGAATGGAATAATTTCCAACGAGTTATTAATCTATCACCCAAGAAACTGAGCAACAATGTATATCTATTAGAAAAGTCACTTACTGCCAGCCTTTTTATCTCCTTTTCTGAATATAGGTCTCTTCAAAACTCTTCCACGCTTTCCGATCTCAAGCAACATGAACTCATTCCTTTCTATCACCAGCAGGGTTACTCTGGACACTCGATCCCAATCCCAAAATCGTAAAATTTCAAAACGGTACACTTGAAATTCGACGCTAGCGCCAAATTGCAATGAAATCGAGTGTTGATTTGAAGATGTGAAATCGTGTAAATTTTCAAAATTGGTACTCTTGACGTCGTTTTGACAATTACTCGATTTCGTGGGATTGTGTTGAAATCGTCTAACTGTCGAAATGAATAAAACACTTTATTCGACTATTGTTTTATTCTGTGAGAGAGACGTCTGATTGACAATGTCCTTATAAGACGAAAGACGTCTCTCTCACAGAATAAAACAATAGTAGAATAAAACACTTGTTTTATTTATTTCGATATGGAATTCTACTACCTAAACACCGACACAGTGAACGTCTAACTGTCATTATATAAACGATCGCGAGAAAGTAACTTTTTGAAATCGAGAAGAAGTGTTTTTATTATATTTCTTTAAAAAGTGGCTCATCTTGCATTATTTTTTTAACAATTTGGAAAACCCGCATTTAGTTAATATTCGTCAGGGAAAGAATTTGCGTAGAATAGCAATATATTCGCAAAATGTGTCTAGAATGAGTGGTGGGGAATTTATAGTAAATTATAGAATATCAAAAGAAATGTTTAAAGAGTTGTTTTTCTGAATATCAAAAGATATGTTTCAAGAGTAAATTATGTAGAATAAGAATTAAATTGAAGAGAGACTCACCTCACATTCAATATTCAAACCAAAATATGTCATTAAGTTCTTTTTTCTCCATGTTATTGATGTAAATATCTATTATTTTTACTCCAAACATTGTTTTAATTAGTTTCAATGGTAAAATGAAAGTAATGTTTGGTTTTTATCGTGTGTAAACAAACAGAATGTAATTTATTTCATTCTATACCATATATGTAAAAGGTATTGTGCAATTGCTGATTGTTTAAATAAAATGAATTAATAAATATTTTCTAACGAGTGGGTCATTGAAAATTTTAAATTTTCTCTTCAAAGTTACACTTGGAAGTGAATTATGAATATTAAGTTTATTAAGAAATTTATTATGAATAGTAAATTAATTAAGAAATAAATTTTTGAATAAAATTAATATAAAACAATTTAAAGCAAGAATAGAAACAGTTTTTTTAGGTATTCCTTCGCTAGAAATTATATTACTAGTATATATATACATATACTCATATTTAATCCAATAATTCAGGAAAATTTCAGTATATATGTTCCCGATGCATATGGACGTTCTCGGCATCACGATTTTTTTACTAGCCTCAAAGCCGAATAAACATATTGGCATACTCCCCAGTGGGAAGAGCTATTCAAATGTTTAATGGTCTGGCTGGAGAAGTGACGTGACGTTTGCAGAATTAATAAGAAAAATCGAGGATATTATTGTAGATGTGTTATCGTTTGGATATCTTTAAGGTTTTCTTCTGGGATCGCGTTGGCCTTCAGCTGTAATGATCATTGTAA
Source organism: Athripsodes cinereus (assembly GCA_947579605.1). Lineage (NCBI taxonomy): Eukaryota > Metazoa > Arthropoda > Insecta > Trichoptera > Leptoceridae > Athripsodes > Athripsodes cinereus. Next base: position 15,146,634 of record OX388329.1, read on the forward strand.
GAATCGTCTTATTGTCAGTAATAATAATAATAAAGCAACTATAAATATTGTATATAATTTCTACACGCACGCGTTGTTAATCATACTTAATAAATTATTTATTATTCAACATAAGCCTTTTATATCTTAAAAACAATATTATTTAAACATAAATTTGACGACATAAATATAAAATATTAATGTGTAGGTATAAAAAGTAAAAAATGTAAAATAAAAATATATAATATAGTTATAATGCAAAAATGTCAATAATTATAAAATAGATAAAAAAATGACCCATAAATAAATTGATTGGGAATGAAAAATAATGAAAATAGATTTTTGAAATATAGGTTTATAAAATAAACATAACATGTATGTATAAAGAAATTCCCACAGATTGAGTGTGAATTTCTTTATACATACATGTTATGATATGTTTATACACATGAATATGATAATTTTATACACATACACAGAAGTTCCAAATTAGGATACGAATTTTGTATTATGGGTTCTTTCACGACGACACTTATATATACAAAGAATTCAACACCTATACATATAAACTTAAATCTAGAACAATGTGAAAATGGTAATTCTTCAATTTGCTCTGGCCGAGAATCAAACTCAGGTCCTCATGACTGAAAGGTAAGAGCGTTATCCGTTGTAAAGAATATAATAATACTATCATTAGAATATTGCAAGTGTCCAAGAATATCGTATAATTGGACATGAGAAATGATTAATTGTTTACATTGACCTGGGGGAGGTTGTATGTAGACTGGATGAAGAAAATTATGTTTGCAAACGTCAAATCTATATGAACGAAGATGTATTGCAAAAGCGATATTAGAATATAAACAAGTATGTGAAATTTTATTCAAGAGTATGCGATGAAATTCCAAGTTATTATCTACAAAGAAAAATGCTTGTACTAATATAGGGTTTCTCGCAGAAATAGTAATAACGAATACTTTTAAATTCATAGAATGGAAATCAAAGTTAAACATCACTATGCTGGTAAACTTTATAATGTTCTCTATTTCTGTACAACAATAATTGTCATCTTTACCTACTTAGAATTTAATTTCATTGCATTGTTTCCTTGAATAGCATTTTTCCTATAACTAAAAATACTTATTATTAAATAATGTAATGATTTGAAATTAAGAGTCACTGAATGTTAATCTAATTGAGTCACTTGAAAAGAAAAGCTGTACAGCTCTCGAGTATTCTGTAATAGGCAAGAATTCATAAAAAAATAGATTGGCATTAGATATCTATTTTATATCTTCAATTTGGCAATGAGGAATGCTACCCACCTTAATTTTATGGTACGGAGAAGATAATAATATTATGTTTCTTCTTTTATACTCAGTTATTCGTTTGGCCACTCAACTTGTGAGAAATGCCGTGCTTTGTAAATGGTAATAAAACATTATAGCTTATTCGTATTGATTCTGGTAAATGCACTTAATTTTATGTAAATAACATATTTACAAAAGATTATTTTTCATAATCCGATGATAAGCTTTAAATAATGAAGGTACCTATCACAAACGTACCTTACGTAAGTAATAAAGTACAAAAGTGATGAAAAAGAAAAAGATGTCTTTAATTAACGAATCTGGGTTAACTTTCAATTAAAATACACCCCAAGCATAGCTTAATGGGTATGCATTGTTATTTGGCAGCTTTAGCTAGCTAGCTTTTCAAAATGTCCTTGTTTATCCTATCTGCTGCGTAGTTGCCAATATTATTTTCTTACCTAATTACGTCAGTGTGATACTTTAATGCTAGAAGTTCCATGAAAACCTTCATTGAATATTTTAAATGACATTTTGAGGTGAGATGGAAACAATGAAACTATACTCTGACGCCAGTACCATTAGTGAATTACGTACTTCAAAATATTTCGAAAACAATAGCCATGTGTGTATTGTTTTATCATTAGTTAGACATATATACCAGTCTTAGTGTGGCGACAGGTAGTATAGCGATTAATATGTAATATTTCCTTTATACGATAAAGAAAGTTAATACGCAACATTGTCTTTTCAGTGTGAAAATATATTTACAGCATAATACTTTGATACTTCCTCTGTCG